>JAASFF010000742.1:458165-529431 GCA_013365195.1 Cercospora citrullina | reverse complement strand
CTCTCTCTCTCTCTCTCTCTCTCTCTCTCTCTCCCCGTTCAGTTTCAGCGTTAGTGGAAAGGACCACCGTGTTTTGTGTGATGAACATTCCACCACACTGTGATGAAATAGACGAGAGATCTTCATTCACTTCGTCAAAGGAATCTCGATTCATGATGAAGAAAAAGTTTTTGAATTTCACTTTTCCCTTCCCTTTCCCATTTTCTCCTATCGAGTGAAAGAGTGAAGCGCTCGGGGGAAAAGAAAAGAGTATAAAGCTATCTACTTGTCTGTTAAGCGCTCATATGGTCGCTTGCTACTTGGTTGTGAAGCGAAACCGAAAAAAAGGGCGGCCCCGAGGCCAAACAGTCTGTCCTCCATCGTCGTTGAAATGACACCATTTTGTCTTGTGTCTCTCATATTCATGGATATCAAATGCCCGAAAGAATCATGCTCGCTCGTGTCGTGTCGTGATCAACTGTGTGTTGTGGTTGTTTTGTGTGTTTGTGTCGTATCGCTCGTTGCTGAAGTAGAAAAGAAGAGAGGGTATCCAATATTATGATGCTGGAAAAAGATAATGCCATCAAGTAGAAATGATAAATGCCGCCGGAGTGGTGATGTTGTCGAGCGGCGCCGTGTGTGAGTGAAAAGTTCCGGTGTTAGGGTCAGACCTCTTTGTTGAGAGTAGCTGAGCACCGGAAGTGAGAATGGAAGAAACGCCCAAAACTCTCTCGCTGGTGTCCGAAGTGAAGCGAAAAAGGAAAAATGCGTGTTGACGTGCCAGGAATGGCCAAGTGTAGAGTCCCTCATCACACCTCCTTGCCGTTGACCTCCACCTCGTACCCCTTCCCTTTCTGCTCTCGTGCCTTGGCGAGCATGAGCTCTCTCATCCAATCGATGCGGTCATCTTTGGTCTTGACGGCGAAGTGGTGTGTCTTGCCGTCGGCTCTCCTCTCGCCCTCTTTGGCGCTCGGCACGAGCTGGAAGGCGAAAGCGGTAGCATCTTGAAGTTCTTTGCGGCTCTCTGCACCCTTGGAGATGGCGAGCGACTTGAACGCGCTAGAGAGCTTGTGATTTGAGGACACGCTGCTGCAGGCCACGGCGTAATCGTCAACGTTGATGCTGTCCTTGACCTCCGCTGAAAGGCGGGCCGAAGCGTGCTGGGTGAGTTGAGTGCCCTTAAGACGGAAGTGAGAGTCGGTCCATTCGTGACGAAGCATCTTGGTCTTTCGCTTGCGCATCCAGCCAGAGTGAGAGCAATCTGGTCCGTAGCCAAAATCGCGGGTCACTGGGGAGTGCTTTGCTGGGTCGCGAACAGACAAGGTGCGTGTGGGGACTGATCTGGACGAGGCATTGGTTGAGATGGAGGGACGGGACTCTCCGTTCGATGAGGGTGAAAGGACCTCGCCTTCTTGGACGACGGGTAGGGCCATGGACGGTCGGCGCCAGTGCGAAGGATCTGTTCGAGACTTTGATCGCGACAGCGGGGCTTGAGGACGGTACTGCATATTCGGGGGAACAGACTGAGAAGTGTCTCGAGACAGAGGGGCTGTAGGAGGTCCAACTTGCATTGCTGGCACATCAACAACCGAGGCCGGTGTCCCGAGGCGGTAGATCTGCTCGGCTCTGACTCCTGGTGAGACTGTTGCGGATCTGCAGATGTTGGCCGGAGATGCGGTTGCGCTGCGGCAGACATACATGCCCGGCGTGGCAGTAGGACCCGCAGTCTGTGGAGAAGTAATGGCGGAATGTGAGAGTTGAGGCCCAGCTGACTGCGATCGCGGGATCTCAAGCCTGGGCAGCTGATTCAATTGTCCCCGTGGGCCGGGTGTGTATGCTTGTCGCGGCGGCGGGTGTGCAATAGCAGGCGCCTGATGATGTTGTTGCTGAGGCACAGCGGCTGGATAAGGTGTGAAGGACTGGGAAGGGAACATTTCATAGGGTGGTGAGGGGGGCGCATTCTCAGCGACAGGGCTCTGAACATGCTGGAACTGCAGAAACTGCTTGACGTTGTCTTGCGGGTCACGGGAGCCCAGGTGGCTGAGCACGTCTTCGTGAAGGGCGAATTCGGGAAGCTGACCTGGACCGAGGAGATCTGATGAGGCGACCACCGATGGGAAGCCTGCGGACTCCATGCCAGCGTCAGACACCGGGCGAAAGGGGTCTTCTAGCCTCAAATTGCCTTTTAGCTGCGACTGTGGCTGAGGTCTCACGTTGTGGATCATGTTCTCAGCAGTGCTCGCGTTTCCAGGGTTGCCGGCGACGAAGATGTGGCCGCCTTTCGTAGGGCTGATTGGGAATCGACCAACGCCATGCTCGTTCTTGAGCTGGTCGAGCTCGCGTTGCTGCTTTCGCCATTTGGCGCATCTCTCACCCTTGGCACATTTGTGAGGCTTGGGAAGGAGTTGCTCGATGGCGACTATCGATACGGACTCAGCAGGGGTGATGAGGTCGTTGTTCTTTGGGGCCTTTCGGCCGCGACGCTTGCTCTTGCCGCGATGCTGAGTTGATGAATGACCGCCATCGTCTTGCGACGATAAGTCGCGACCTCGACTGGGAGATCGCCTGCTTTGTGAGGTGCAAGGTCTGCTGATGTCCTGGAATGGGGTGGGCTGAGGGCTAGGATGGCCTTCTTCTCCCTTCAGCACACAGATGGCATTCCAGAGTTGATGTCTTTTGCCGAACGAAGGAATATCAAGCTCCTTCAGGTCTTCGAACTGCAAGTCCAGAAGGACAGATCCATCGATGTCGTGGATGTAGAAGCATTCGATGACCGTGGGATCAAGTTCGGTGGCGTACATCCAATTGACGACATCCTGCGTGGACCATGATCGAATCCTGGCATGGGGGTCGTTCTGCGCATCTCGCAAGGTCGAATCCAGTGAGAAGGCCAAGTCATGTGGTTGCATCACCGTGTCCTCGGAGAAGGCGGTCGCCGCACGCGACGGCTGTAACGACATGTCCTTTGGCAGGAGTGGCGACATTTGCAATGCATGCTCGAAGTCGAACTCTGCTGAGACTTGGGACGATCGAAACAGATGCGGTCCTCTCGGTCCCTGCACAGGTTCGATGCGCAGGTCGAGAGGAGGCCGACTTTGAGTGCTCGTCCTCGGGCTCGGCGTGCGTGCTTCATCGTATGAGGATATCGTTGTCTGGCTTCTCCGTCTGCTATCGTACTGCGGAGGTGTCAGAGCTACCATTCCTCACAGCCAAGAGTCGCTAAGACTTACCGATTCGAAGCTACCTTTGGCGGAAGTTCCCCCATAGTCGCTCTCGTCCTCGAAATCCGTGTCGAAGATCTCTGTCGCCTCCGAGACCTGCGATACGGGTCGTGGTTCCAGCATGGAAGGCGTCTTCATGCGCTGAAACATGTCTCCTCCGGCCTGGAGAGGCGTCACGGGCGTGATGGCCTGCATCACGTGGTGTCGAGTGCTCGCTCAAAGACGGTCGGGTCAGGTCTGGAGGGAGCGGTCACCGTCGCCGGTAGGTCATAGTCCACACCGCATGTACGGGTGCGGCACGTAAAGAAGGTCGCGAGATGGCCTCCGTGCGCGAGTGGGCGCGGAGTGGGCCTTGTATACAGAGGATGCCCATGTCGTCGCGCGCGCATAAGCTCCGACATGTTGTGCAGCGGTGCTCCTGTACAAGCACGTCTATGGCGCCAAAAGCGGTCTTCGAGGTGCATGCGGCTGCATGTCGAGTAGTGAGACCCTCCAATGGCCGGCGGTGGGTGATGGCTGGGGCTGGGTCCGGCTCGAGATTCGTGAGTGACAGTCCCCTCATCCCCGTCACACTTTGGTGAAGCGTTGAAGTCCCGGGCGGCTACAGACTATTGGACCGCACGTCTCGACGCTGCTGCGAGTGCATCCCGCTCCTGCCTATCCGGGCAGCTATGGCACCAAAATAGCTGCAAGCAGGTCTGCTGCCAGCAGAGAATGAGCACTAATTATCTATCTTTGGGATCTGCTGTTGGAGTTGTCGAGGAGAGAACTCTCCAGGCTAGATCGGAGGGCAGACTTTCGCTGCATCCCGCGCGGGCGATCGACTCCACAGGCGAGACGCTTCGGGACGATGCGGAAAAGTTAACACGGAGGAGTGCCCTGTTTCGAGGTTGGGGGAGGTGATGGACAAGCGAGCACCTCATCGCCGTCGATATTGGGATGTTCGCATGCAGCAGTCATCGTCGCACTGCAGTTTCTTTCTCCTCCCGCCTGCCGTGTCGTTCGCGTCTGGCCATTGAGCGCATGATTGACGGGACGCGACACCCGTTCCTGACGAGAAGTAGAGTGCGTGCATATCAATGCTGTGGTGCGCCTACTGCGATGCAAGGGCTTCAGGCACATGCGTCGCACAACAGCCACCCTCCGACACGGCTGCGCGACTGCCACGAGACCAGCCGGGAGTTTCTTGCTGCTGTGCGCCCGAACACGACATGCGAGCGAAGGTCACGAGTGCCGCGCACCTGCCCGAGTGGGACGCGGTTGCAGCAACGGCCTGGCAGAGGCTGGCAGAGGCAGTTGGAATATGGCACCCAATTGCAACGTCAGCTGGCGATGCGTGACTCGAGTCCATTCGAGCGGGCAGCAGCGAAGTGTTGTGCTCATCAGCAGGCTATCGGACCAGTTCTGCCGTTGCAAGGCCGTTCGGAGCGAGGACAATCTCGCGACGCTTGAGACGCGGTGAGTCGCTTCCACTGCCACGGTATCCAGTCAGCGCGCGGCCTCGTGAGGAGAAGGTCGAGCACGACTCCATCGTCGCAATTCTCGCGCAGCCCGCTCGCATCGTGCCCTGCGCGTTGCCTTCTCGTTCACGACGCAAGGTCTCCGCCGTGCGCGCGCGCTCTCCCCGAAGTTTGTCTGCTGGCCACGAGGGCGCGCGTTGCTTTCGCCCACGAGGCGTGATATCGTGGCCCCCAACGGGCGTGTCTGCTGCTGCCAAGTTGCGTGTCGTTGCGAGTCAGACTGCCCGGGCTGCGGGGAAAGAGGCGTCCCAGGCAGATCGCTGCCTCCCGCCGCTGATTGGCCGCGAGGCTGTCGTTGAAGCACACGCTAGCGCACGACCTCACCTCTCGTCACAAGCCTTTTCTATCTGCACCTAACCTATCGGCGGCTACAGACCACTTCTTGCACGCTGTCACCTGTTCGACCCACTCGCCAGTTTCTTGCAATGCTGATCTGGTCGCCGACCACGGGCTCTCCCAGCACCAACCGTCCTAAGCCCGACACTATCCACATGTCTCGCGGTAGGCTTGAGCCGGAAAAGAGCAGACGGCATCATGGTGAGCTGGTGCGCCATTTCTGGGACAAGCCTGTGAGTGCCACCATATTGCTCTGCGGGCCATGCAGGTCCCAGCTGGCAAGTAGAGTCGAGATGGCAGCGAGCCCAGACTCCTCCCGCAAGATTGACCTTCGTGGCTGGAGTTACACGAGCCTAGTGCGCTACGGTCAACGTCGAACTGTGCGAGCTGCGGAAGTGCTTGCAGCTGCATGGGCAATCCCCATGTCTGCAGCGGTCCGCATCGGGCTGCTATCGCCGCCTACTGCACGCAAGCTATCAGTTCTGTGATCAGTTGCAACCGAAGCAGAGCAACCTCAGAATGCGGTCAGGGAAGCGACCCACATCATCCCGACCTCCTCTGGGCACGCCTCGAACCATGGTGTAATCAGATATTGCGTGGCGAATAGCAGCACTGCGGGCTCGCGGACTGATCACGTTGGGCTGCGCGCCGTTGGCAGACAGATCAAACTCATCAAAACGTCCTACGAGTGCCGGTCCAGGGCATCATAGTGGGGTCGAGACCATCGCTCACATCTAGCAAGGTCCAAAGCTAACAAACGTTGCCACATTGCATCTTCGGCCAGTCGGGTGACAGCATGTGCGACAGCAAGAATAGTGCAGGGCACACGGCCCGTTCGATTCGACAGATCATGCAGCCACAAGACCACCAAATCCAATAGCGACATGGTTAAGCTTTTGCAGTCCCGCTCAATTTACAGGACATGGCGGCATCCTCCACGCCTGCTTTTGTACTGCCGGCACGCATTAGTGCACAATCGTGCTTCCTCCAAGAATAGAATCGAGGCATTTAGCTTTCTTTTCCTGCGACGAGCCATCATATAAGCTATCTCCTCTCGCTCTCCCACCGCACCTCAGCAGTCGTTGATCGATTAATTTACAGTCTTTTTAACCTCGTTCCTTCGAACTCAAGCCCGCAGGTCAGGCTTGTCGTACCCTGTCGTTTAATCGAAAGCATCTTTTGGTCCCCTGCTCGTGTCCCGGCCATTGTAAAGATCCGGTAGCGTTATACATATACCCTCATGTCTTCTTCCGCGCACGCCCCGGCCCAACTCAAGCAGTCTTCGAAGATGGCTGCGCCCAAAAATGTCCCTTCCACGACGTCAGAAACGAAGGGTGCTGCATCCAAGATGCATCGACGTTCGCGATCAGGTACGTTGCTTTCTGGGGTGCATCGATTCGCGCTATCTAGACGCGCTGACCCGTTTCAGGTTGCTTCACATGTCGATTACGAAGAAAGAAGTGCGAAGAGGGTAAGTTCAGCTTGATTCAAACTTGCGTCACTCGATCCTCGACTGATCATATCCTGTAGGCAAACCAGCTTGCAAGGCCTGCACACATCTAGGACTGCGATGCGACTACAAGCGACCCATGTGGTGGAGCAACAGCGATCAACGAAAACAACAAAAAGAGCACATCAAGAACGCGATCAAGCGAACTCAGATGACCAAGAAGGCTACGCAAACTCAACAGCAGTCACTCAACACGAGCAGTCCGCCTCCGCCTCTCAGCCACTCCGTTCCATCGTCGGTCGAGCCTCAATTCGCAGAGTCGTTTCCTCATTCGAGATGTTCATCTGGCTCACCTCCGTCGACTGGCTACGATCTCCAGTGCCCTTCCGGTGACGGCTACTTTCCCCACCCTGCACAAGCGTTCATGCCTCACGGATCTTATCCCATGTTCTCACCCTACGAGGTCGACATCAAGACCGAACGCGAGATCTACGTCAACAACGTTGCGACGCGGAAAGATTCTACCATTTCCACCTTCAGCACTTATCAGCCACCGCCGACTGCCGACTACCCTGCCGACAGCTGGGTGCAGCAGGAGCATTTCGAGTCAACGTGCGAGGAATTCGGAGAGGAGCCTGTCGATTTCAACTTTTTTGAATTTCCTCACGCTCCTCTCACTCCAAACCACGAGGCTGTCATCACTGTTGACGATGGCGACAAGTATCTCCTCAACCACTTTCTCGACAAGGTTGCGAAGCTTATCTTTCCCATCCTCGACGCGAACCAGCATGGCTCCGCCCGCGCAGATGTCATCCTCCCAGCTCTGGAATCCAACAAGGCATACCTGCATTGCTGTTTGAGCATTGCGGCAACTCACATGAAGGCGACCGGAAGTGGTGCACACGAGCAGATTGACAACGACATTGTCCGACATCGCTATGCCGCAGTGTCGGAGCTTTGTGAAGCTCTCGGGTACGACACCGACCACGCTCAAATCCTCGAAGCGACACTCGGCATGATCTTCTTCCAGTGCTCGGTTGGCCGTCCCGACGATGTGCTCCCAGATATCCCGTGGCACCAACACTTCCAAGCTGCGACGAGCTTGGTGCAGAAGCTTGACTTGCAGAAATCTGTCATTGAGATGGCCGGCACTCCCCACCAAGCACCTTTCAACATGACTCTCGCATCGTGGATCGACATTCTCGGATCGACCATCATCGGCCGCCAGCCACAATTTGCAGACACCTACCGCGAGCTGAACATGAGCAATTCTACTGTCGGGCTTGCCGAGCTCATGGGATGCGATGACAAGATCATGTTCCTCATCTCCGAGATTGCCTGCCTCGACTACCAGAAGTCTGTCGGCATGGATGAGGCTGCCGTCTGCCAATATGTCCTGAGTCTCGGCAATGCAATTGGGCAAATTGAGCACTCTGCTTCAGCAATTGAAAGCTGCTTCTCCACCACGGGCGCTATTCGTCCGCGTCAGCTGACCATCAACCTGACAGCCGTCTTCACTGTCGCAGCTCGCATCTACCTCTGCACTCTGATCCCGGGCCACAACTCTTCTGATCCCAGCATGTGCGCTCTCGTCGCAAAATTCTCGGAGCTGATGAACTTCATCCCCGCTGGCCCCGAAGGCTTCGACCGCTCTCTTGCGTGGCCTCTCCTCCTGGCAGGCAGCTCTTCACTGCGTGCCTCACCCTTCCGCTCCATGTTCGAAGAGCGCTGCGACCGCCTCGGCGAGGCTGCCAACTTTGGCTCCTTTGGCCGAGTCCGCGAGCTTCTCAAGGACATGTGGCAGATCAACGACAACGCCGCCTCTTCGGGAGACTTGCAGGGCATCCGCTGGCGTGATGCGATTCAGTCCAAGGGTTGGGACTTCCTCCTCATCTAGGAGGTGTCGTCTCCCTTGAACTGTTTCCCGGCCTGTTCAAGTCTCTCGCCTTCACCAACCAACACGACCAACGACCAAACTTTCGGTTTTACGACACGTTACATTCTGTGCATAGCGATGGCGCCTTCTCCACACTAATCATCTGGCATGATGATTCTTATTTTCCTTTAGAAATGATACCCACGACGCCAAAAAGAGCGTTCGAACAGCATGAGGCCATGATCTAGTGCAGCTCTCTGGCCGAGCGTTAATGCATATGGAAAGCGACATAGTAGCTTTCAGAAATGGCAAAAATGAAAATGAAACAAATATCAAAATCACTTCCTCTCTCCTCACTCATTCTCACGCGATTGCATGCTCTGCTGAGAGACAATCATCATCGATTGTGATCAGACAGGTTCACGAGCTGACTGCAACCCTGGCCGACGGCTCTCCCACCATCATCCGCAGAAGGTCTAGGCCAGCGTTATAGCGGTGTTTTAGTGGATGCGGCATAGGCTTGGCGGTCGTGTCGAGACGGGCCAGCGAAACAACTAAAATAGCCTCGACGCGGTCTGGTCGTGCCGAGCGGGTCCTCGGAACTAGTTTGGCCGTCGTCGATCTTGGAAATTCGCCCCCATGCAGCCTGGCCTGGCTGATCGAAGCACGGCATCGAGGCCGTCGGCAGGAGCAACAAACGCAAGGCGAAGCAGATCGGATAGAGAGACACGCCCATTGCAGATTGATCGATGCGTCCGACGAGCGACTGGCGACGCGTGCTCTGAACGGCCTTCAAGCTGAACACGAACTCCTGGAGAGCTCCCCTCCCCCTCCGTCTCGCAGTGCAGCGCGCGCGCGCTGAGACAGCATGACTTCACCCACGCCCACTGCCCGACCGCCTGCTGCTTCTGAACCCAGCGTCGACACATCATTCAACACCAGCGCCAGCGCCGCGCGAGACGATGTGGAGTCTCCCTCGCTGACCAACGGCAATGCGCTGGCCCGCTTCGAATTCGAGCCCGGCCGCAGCAAAGACGGGACGAAAGTGTTGATGGTCGAATGGGAAGAAGATGATACCACGAAACATGTCCCTGGCGATTGGGAAATCAGCTGGGAAGGGAAGAGGACTGTCCTCCCCGCGCGAGATCACACCACTCCCGCTGCCACATCACAGCAACAATCAGATCCCACTCCTGCTGAGCTCCCGCCTGTAAACCGTCTGTACTTCCTGCTCGGACCTGGTGTTGCTATTCCACCAACAGTAAAACTCCAAAAGGGACATACAATCACATGGCGCACGAATCCGCTTCCCGCCATTTTCTCCCCCGAACTAGGTGCCACAGCGCGACAAGCCGGCAAAAAAGGAGTACTACATACCATATGGGCGAAAAAGCGATTGCAAGTCCTCCAGACAGAAATCGAAAACGAATTGAAAGAGAATGTGGAAGGCATCGGGTTAGAAATGGCCACGGCTGAGAAAGAGTGGATTGAGCAGAACTTTGGAGTTGTCGCCCGGACAGGAAATCAAATTACTGTGCAAACGCAAGGACAAAGCGCGATGGGATTGGCATTGAGCGGTTTACAAGGTGCTGGAGGTGGATGTTTGAATAGTCCGACGAGTCCGAGGAGTCCTGGGGGTGGAAGGTTGATGGATAAATTGAAAGGATTGAAGTTGGGGACGAGTGCGTCGGATTTGACGTCTTCTGGTTCCTCGTTGCAACAACAGCAAGGTGGACCTCCTGCTGCGGGATCGGAGCATAATCCTCTTAGTCCAGAGGGAACTGATGTTGCGGTTGGAGGAGGTTTCGGAGCTTTTGCTGCGTTGAAAGGCGTGGCGCCTCCGAGTAGCCTTGGTGCGAAAGCTCCGCAACAACCTGTTGCAGAATCAGCTCATCCCACGAGGAAATTTGTTGCGCAACGGCCTCCCGAGGCCTTTATCGCGCAACAACGACAACAAACGGGTGGGATGGGATCCTTGGACGCGGCTTTTGCTCCCCCACCCGCGAGCAGCGAGAGCGTTGCTTTTACTGGAACGGCTGCACCAACAGCAGATGACGACGAAGACGATCTTTTCGCCCTCCCCATGTCACCTCGAAGTCCAGAAATGACGAAAAGTCCATTTTCATTCGCGAAGCAGGATACGATGCGGTATTTGAAAGAAGAGACGACTGCAGGGACGAGTTCTTAGCGGCGCTTTGCCATAGGGACATAAGCCATGTTCGCTATGACGACGGATATGAGTATGCGATATATGAGTATGAGTATATGGTTGAAGGATTTCCTTCGATGAGTTGCGATGAGGAAGGCACGGCATGAATAGATTTTGCGAGGAAGGAAATTTTGGCATTGAGTTGGTTTTGTGAAGGAAAAGAGGGAAGTGGGACAAGAGGAGGTCAAGGGTGGAGAGAGAGAGAGGCGTTGTTATCATTGGTTGAGAAGAGAAAAAGATATCATACCCCCCGAATTCTAGCTTGTTCTCTCACCTTCGTTGGCTCTTCGAGCTCTTCCGGATCGCGCGAGATTTCCGCGGCACTCGGGCAGGTTTGTCCTGTCGAGGGCTTTGCTCGTGTTGTCGGGAATACGGTGGGTGAAGCCATATTAAGACGGTCCATGAAGTTGTACGATGACAACGGAGTGTGAAAATTGCGGAAACCTACTAGCTACAGATCAAAACTTCTCGATTTGAACAAAAACACCAGCGACATGTCCACTCCAGACCTCAAGACGACCCATACTTTGTTCAACACGGGTCTCGCCCCGGTACTCAATCCGTATGCTCAGAGGCTGCAGTCGACCACGTCAACGACGGCACAGCACTTCGATTCCCTTCTTGACATATGTTCCAGGTCCGAGAATAGAAGCCGCCAGCACCTCAGCAAGAGCGCAATTTCTACTGAGCTTTTCCTGATCAGAATGATGCCTATAGGGGGACCCAGCTGAGGCAAGAACCGTCCTTGGCATTCACTTCAAGTCTGTCGCGCCTGCTCCCGCAAATCTTCAATCAAACTCACAACAAGACGAAACAGGGCCTGTCGCCACGACTCTTATCGAGGACGTCAGAGACAGAGATAAAATGAACCGAACACGCTCTATATTGATAATTGACTAGACAAGCTCAAATCTAAGTTCCATAACCATATTGCTCTTTTAGCATCGGTAGCAAATCCATTCTATTCTCTTCTCTCATCCTGTGTGCTGTAATACGCTCTGGATAGTTCCTAAGAAACATATTCGAAAAATGCGTTCCGTAATGAACAGCCTCCTCATCCTCTGCTGTGCCAGTCTTGAATTCTGGCAGTCGTCGACAAACGGCATTGAAATTGGGTTCATGGAAGTAAGCGAATGCGAACCTCTCTCTTGTATTCAATCCAACTTTGTGGGGTGTGGAAGGGAGGTATGAGTTGGTCATGAATTGCATCATGTCTCCGGGAAAGACTGTGAAGACGTTCTCCTGAGGAGCAATGTAGAGCCACTTATCGTCGTTTTCGTGGAGGCCGGCGGAGGATTTCTTCCAGTTCGAGTATGTTTCGTTGGCTGAGGGTGGACGGACGAAGAGACCGCCTACTTCGTCTTGACTGGCGATGACGAGTAAGCCATAGTCGGTGTGGGAGCCGATGCCGCGACCTTCTTTGCCTTTGCCGTTTGTGGCATGTGTTGCAGGGAACCTGAGAGATGGATCAGTAACAGCTCTTTGGTGTAAATTATGTATTTTGCCATACCTGAGGACTCGCATGTGATGCCACCCATCCTGAGTCAACTTGTTCAAAGCCCAACGATCCTTGAGATCAAGACCGAGAGCAGTAAGCTGGAGCAGCCTCTCTCCTATCCCAGCTTTGAAGTCCATAAGCTTACGCATCGCGTGAGCATAAGCATCATTGGGCCAGGGGTTTGGTCCATGACAAGGCCATCCGCTCATGACGCGAGGATCACCAGGGTCAACTTCTTTCGTGACAGTGAAGATCTCACTATAGTCAGCAATACCATCCGTGAGCTCCTCGCCAGAAGCAATGTATCCAGCGAACGAATTCGGGTCCACGCATTTAGCCTTTGTGGCATGATCTTGGAGAAAGTATTGCTTGCTTTGTTTGACGGCTTCGGATAGTACGCGGAGGTTCTCTGGGAAGGCGACTTGGATGATTCCGTCTTTGCGCCATGCTTCGATGAGGCGGCGACCTAGTAGACGATCTGCGTCGCTGCCGGTCACTGCAACGGGTAGTTCGAATGTGTCCAGTTCCCGTACTTGAGCTGGATGGTTTGGTGGCATCGTTGCTTGCGCTCGTGCCATGTCGAAAGCGGGTCGATATCCGGAGCGCTTGGGGTCTTGTCTAACTGGTTCATTGTGATGGAATGGGGCCGAGTCAACGGTCGTTGCTAGACTTCTCTGCAAGAGAAGTCTTGACCTGAAGGGGGTACCACGAAAACGAAGCGTTCTTGTCAACATTTTGTGGTTTTTCTTCGAAAATGAACGAGAGCAGGACAGATCCTGTGAAGCTGTAGGTTTATCTTGAGTCGACAGACGATCGATCTTATACTGCATGGCTCACTGCCAGGCCTTGAGTCTGGCCTGCCCTTCTAGATCGCCACCACTGCTCTTGACATCGAGTAATGTCTTGACTCTCTCGTTCGTCATCAGGGCTCAGATTCAGAAGCTTGGTTGGGATGACACGATGATCATTCGTGACATTAGCCACATATAGAATGTTAGCCAGGGCCCAGCATGTTGTTCAAAGCCCGGCAGTCGCCACAGTCTGTACATAGCAATTGCAATCATCTGCACCGCGATTTACCTTGACGTCGCGCTTGCAGTGCTGTCAAGCTAGGATCACACATCGATCATCGCCTTGTCACTAGATGAGAAAGAATATCCGAAGGCGCTTCTAGCCTCTCGCATCGTCCGCCTGGCAGTTCAGTCGCGTTGTCTGTCATGTATACGTAGCCTTGCTAGGGGTTGCGGCAACTCACGGTGCTTCTCAAGGGTCTGATGTAACGATCTGCATTTCCCTTATTCAATGCGGAGCTTAGTGCGCACGATACTGCGAGATGTAACTATTGCTAGTCATGCCAAGCCGTGAGATTAATCGCGCGAGATCCTGTTACCTGAGCATGGGGAAATGGTCATCAGCTCTGGACTCTTCTCCTTCGCATGATAACATCCATTCTATGCTTGCAGTTGTTGCTCGAAAGAGAAGCCATAGCGAAGACCAGTTTTTCCCACTATGCAATGCTGGCGTCGATCGTGTTCGCTGAAATGTCAAGACAAGCTTGTTTTTGTGAAACGTTTCATCTCTCAATGCATTAATCTTGTTTATAGCACACCTGCGCAATCCGGGGACCCTGTACGGCCAGTATCTGCCACTGGACACGACTGTAGCATTCCAAGTACGAGGCCCTCGTACGGAACGCGCGGAGCGCTTCTGCTGTCAGGCGCGTCAGAGTTTGACACATGCCTGTTCTGCTCGGAACTCTCTACGAACTTCTTGCTATACTTATGCTTCACAACCCATAACCACCAAGGCCGAGTCATTATAACATGACTATCCTCCAAGAAGCAGTCGTTGGTACGATATTGGCATTACAGCTCAGATACGTCACAGGTATGGCGTGCATACGTCGTTTCGCAGCCATTTCCCCTTCTCTCCATGCGCATCGTGTCTTCACTTCGCCTCCACTAATTGCGACGAGTTCTGTCCAGCAGGAACCCAACAATAGCAATTGATGCATCTTTTCGTCGATTGTAGAAGCTGCAAAGACTTAGGGTTAACAAAGTGCACAATCTGCGAATTACTACTTACGGTCATTTGCGCTACGGAGTCAATTTATAGCCACGAAAATACGGCTTACGTGAGAAGTATCAATCCGGCCAAGAAAATAGTGGCCGACGAATAGAAGACGAAGATTCGATTTTCTCGAAAAAGGATCATGGCCCAGCCACGAAGGCTAAGGAATGCTGTCTAATGATGTACAAACGGAATATGCTGAAGTTCGTCTCTTCCGTTGCCGTTGGATTGATAATCATCGAGTTCGACTGCCAGGTCCTCGAACAAGCACCATTTCAGTCCCCCACAAATTCAAAATTGTTTGTAGACGAAGCATGCAGTTGTATCCAACTGTCGAAGTCTCACAAGCTACGCTGTCATCAATGCTTCATTCAATCTGCATGTGACGATCATCTTGGCGCTGTTGCTGAAATTGCCCAATCCGGCAAGTTGAGCTTGGAGACAAGAAGGAATGCCGTTTTTTCCGGCTGTCTTCTGGAACACGCCAGGGAGCCACATGGGAACCGATCAGACTCTCAGACGTCCTTCTATCGCTCAACTTGTCGGATTCGATAGGCCCTCGTTCGAACTCAGTTGAGTGGGTCACTTGAGCGACTGCTACGTCTTGAAATGATATGTTTCATGATCCGCCGGGAAGGAGGTGAGGTCAATTCAGGTATCACTCCAGCTGTTGAAATGATCTTCCTCGCCATCAAACGACCATTGATGAACTGGCGCAACCATGCTATCTGCATTCATCGTGAGCCAGCGCGACATAGACATTGGGGCTGTCGATGACAGTGGTTCGAGGGGAGATGCCGCAGCGGCGTTATTATAAGTCTGCCTCATTCGAGCAAGGTTGGACTTGGCGCAACTCAGGGATGGATCGGGCCAAGGCATTCCTTCGACCATGTTTGGAGTCAGGAAGGTATTGACATCGTGCAATGGTAGAAGCGTGCGATTCGTAGAGTCGGCCACAGCAGATTCGCGACGGACATGGTCGACAAATTGGGGCTTTTGCCCAGGAGATCCCGAGCATCGCTGCGTCTCAGCGACAGGTGATGCCACTGATTGGGAAAGGTCCATTGAGTTAGAGCAAATCTCTTTCGATCGATTGCTCAGTCTGTCGAGGATTGGCGCCATGTCCTCCAGTCGCCGCAGTAAAGTCTCCGCTGCGGCGAAGATACCGCTATAGGCTCGAGATAGGGCTACGGCGTTTTTGAAAACCCGCCGGAATTTTTCCACGGTATCGAAGTGATCTGGGCATCCGGTCTTGGGGTGTCTTTCGACATATGTGACGACCAGGAACAGAAGTGCGCAGGCTCCTGATAGCATGTGTTGGAAGTGAGCATGATGGTTGCGATAAAAAGTAGTATGTTCGTCCAACTCGACCAATGTCTCCACAGAATCGATAGTGAGATCGAGTGCTGGCTTGACCTGGCGCTCGGCAGCCGATCGAGGGCCACCCAAGACGAAGAAGAGCCGTAAGAGCATGTTCTTTACTGAGTTGGCCCTCAGGTATATAAGTAAAGACCAAGATGGCAGATTGTCGTGAGAGCAATAAGCACGCTGCAACAAGATCGGAGCAGGGTTTGACAAGGCCTTGCGGCGCCATTGTTCGATCTGAAAATTGACGAGCTCGAAGGTATCTCCATCATCGAATGAGCCGCTTTGCAGCGCGTCGGTAATCATCGAGGAAACTATCTCGCTAATGTGAAGGAACGGTATCATAGCTTTGAGATATGGCGTGTGTACCTGACGATTGTTAGTTGGCTTGATGGATCGTTCGTGTAGGGCGCAGAGCGCTTACAGCTGACAGAAGTTCTGGCGAGAAGGAGGCCGCCTTGAAATGCGTTGGCAAGCCCACTACTGCACTATACTGATGATCGAGCGTGATCACTGCGCCAGCTATGACTGCCGCTTCTGCCCGTTCTTGATCAGAGCCAAGCACGTTCTTGACAACTTCGGCGTCGTGCAGGCCGAGCTCCATCATCATGGAGCCAGCAACCCCACATAATCTCCAAGAGGTCCGTACGATCCCTCTGAAGTAGTGGTAATGTGCTGACAACAGGATGATGATGATGTCTCTCATGCTCAAAACGGGGGAAAGAATTCTTGATTGTATGCTCTTCTCCAGCGCATAGTAGAGCTCCTCGCTGTCAATTGGCTTCGCAAAAGCAAACTCAGCAGCAAGGGTGATACAAATCACTAGGAGAGTTGTGAGAGAATCGACCTCATCTAAGGGGCATGACTTTGGAGTGTCATCGATTCCAGCACTGAGTTCAACGGCCCATGCATACCATTTTTCGGCTTTCTCTTTCAGACAAGCAATCTCCAAGAACGGGTATCGCTCGCCGACGAGCTGTTCATACATGTCTATGAGCCGAAGCGCTTCAGCCAGAGGTATCCTCAAAGGTAGCTCCACGAGGCAAGTAAAGGTTGATGATGGAGCGGCGTGCCAGCCACTGCTTTGAGATGCGCTTCCTTCAATGGCGTCTGGTATCGAGTAACTGAAGCCATTGCAGAGTTTGCGCTCAGCAGAGGCTATGTCTGATCTTCGACCATGATCAGTGACTCTGTCACTGTCACGCCAAAGCTCGTCTCGTGCCAGCTGGAAGCTGTAGTCAGGACTCATGTAGCCTGAGTTCGTAGTCCTTGTAGTCGCCGAGGCTGCATGACTACTGATGTCTGCATCAGAGAAAGCATTGTCCTGCTTCACGTCGATCGTGTTGTCATCATGCTGAGGGGACCTTACTCTTTGTGCTCCAGTATCGCAATTCGAAACAAACGCAAGAGGTCGCTCGGGTCTTAGAACATCCTGGGCATGTGATGTCTGCGCTTTGTGATCATTTTCTCGGGGGTGTTGTCCAACGATGGCCGTAAGGTATTCGAGCTTTTTCTGCAGGCTCAGTAGCAGGTGCTCGACGTGGCTAAGGGGCCTTTGCTACAAACGTCAGCCACGCTTCGTTGTGGTCGCGGCAGGATGACTCAATGGACTGACGCATTGCTTGACGGCTGAGTCGTTGGGACGTGGCCGAGGACGCTCCTCCAGTCGCTTGGTGTCAACGAGTAATGGCATGCTTGTCCTCTCCCCGCACAGTAGTCGCATGGCACCTTGCCATCACACCTTCCTTTCCTTCGGCGACAGCTATCACAAGCTCGCGGTGCATATGCCAAACGTCGTTTGCCCGAGGCTGGACCGCATCTTTCATCCGTAGCAATGACTCGTTTGCCAGGCCGGGCCCGGACCACGTCTATCGTGGACTCTTCATCCTGCTCGCCAGCATCAGGCGCTCACTTGGGCGGCATAAGGTCGTTCGGCAGCTACTGCGTAGTTGTGGTTCGCAATTGAAAGAAAAGGTCATGGGTGCACAATGCTCTCTGCAGGCGTGATATCAAGGACTTCAAAGTGTGTGTGTCCGCAACAGAAAGATTTCTCAGAAGCTTGTGGGCTTTTGATACGGCCGAAGGGCTTTCTAGGGGCAGTTTTCGTCGCAAACGTCAATTTTAGGCTTACATTTTACGGCCCGTCAATTAGCGAAGGACTCCCTACCGCACAGTCCGATAGGATCTTGGCTGAGCAGCATTCCATGGGGAGTCGGGGAGTCATGGTCCCTAGCCCACAGTTTTTCCAGGCTCCAATTGAGACATGCTCACTTCCAATGCCAGCTGGGACATGACATAAGGCTGCTGGGAGGAACAACATCATGTGTCGGCAGGATCAGAAACAAGGAAGCGTTCGGAAAGCTGTGCCACTTCTTGTGCAAGTTACGATTGCTCTTTTCATCTACCACGGATTTGTTCCTGCCCATACGTCAGGCAGACGCGCAGTGCATGCAAGCACACGGTCAAATCTGGAAAGCACCACGTGTTCCACCAACGATCACCGCACACACTCCCTCGTCTCACTGATCATTTCGGCCAAGAAGGTCTCTCAACCACGTCTGTGGATTCTGAGCTTCCTTGTTGCCATTGCACCTCGGAGTAGCAATGTTGGTCAATCTGCTGAGAACTATCACTTATTGGCTGGTCATGCAGGTAAGGTCAACATGGCACGGTCCATACACCGATGCGACTTAGTTGTGCCCGAAGAGAGCCCTAACGTGTTTGATAAGCGAGTGTGACAGACACGCTAGTGTGACACTTTGAGAAGGTGCATAACTTTGATTCTTGGATTCTCACGCTATAGGAGTTAGAACTACCTCAAAGTTGGATCAATTAAATGCTCAGAAGTCACTCTATCTGATTGACAACCTCTTAAGTTGTGACCTTGAATACCACACTTGCTGCAGGTTGGTTTGGCTCTTGGCTGTTTCTCAATCTAACCAACTAATTCCATTGCCTGACGAGCCTATACCTGAGCCGTGTCTCTAGCAGCCAATTCATTAGTGTCAATTCCAAGAGTAAGCTTGATTTTCTTCCTTAGAGCCCTGTGAGACTATAATTCTTTAATTATAGTCTTTATGTTGTTATGTTTAGCCTGTAGTAATGTTATTGTAGCTTGTGACCTTTTGAACCCTCTTGATAGCCTATCTACTGCGTCAAGGATTGAAGTTAGTGAGCTATTCTAATAATTAAGAACCTTGTTCTTGATCTTACTTATCTGTCTCTCAACCTGCCTTGGATTCTAAGGGGTATTCTGTGTGTCTAATAAACAAGGTAGTGGTAGAGTTGGTGTTTTATAACGTAGTGTCAGCTTAGACAATACAGCCTGTAGATCTAGTAGTACTAAGCCTAAGCCTCTAAAGGCATTTCTAATAGTATTTGGAGTAAATGCAGCCTTATAGGCTACCCTGAGCTGTAGTAGGAAGTCTTCCTTAATTAGGTAGTAGTATCTAGCTGCGCCAAGCCTCTGAATTCTAGCTAAATATGCCTTCTTTAATAGACTAAAACAGCTAACATCTAAAGGCTAGAGTAAGTAGCTTAAATAAGCTAGCATGCAGAGGGTAATAATGCCTTGTTTAATACAGAATTCCTCAAACTCTAGAGTTAAATAGCTATCATAGCTATCCAAAATTAAGAGCCTCTTCTGACTAATAGTCCTATGCTTTGTATAGTTATTAAAGTGCTTAATCCACTAGACTGCATAATCAAAGGATGTCTAGCCTTTAGGACTAACTCCAAGCTTCTAGTTTAGTAGTAGGTGTTTGAACTAGGCCCTGTTCATTTCCTTACCTAAGAAGATAATATATAGAGGCACTAACTAGCCTTCTGTAGTAACATAGGCAATAACAGTCTGCTATTATGTTGAATCAGAAACTAAGGCTTTAGGTCGTTGCCTACGCTCTATAGCAGTAACAACTATAGTATTCTAACAGTGTCCAAGCCTAAATCCACTCTCATCAAAGTTGTATATGTCGTATTGTATAATTCTATAGCAGGCTATCATGTTCTGAACGAGCCTAAACCACTCTATAATAATCTCTGGGTCCTTATTCTTAGCCCTCTAATTTGAGAGCCTCCGTAATAATCGTGTTTCCAGGCCTTTATAACGTTTAATAAAGTTATAAGCCCATCTTTGGCCAACCTCTTGTCCATTCCGTACCTAGGTAATTAAAGAGGCCCAGCTTCTAATTATAGCCTGTGTTAGCGAGTAACTACGTGCATCTAGGTCAAGAATCCTCTAATAAACCACCTCCTCTTTAATAGGTGTTAAGACTCTATTGTTTGCAGGTGTACCAGCCTGTAGACGCGTTCCATTGAGCCTCCGGCTGAGCGTCATATAATTAACTCCGTAGGCAGCTGCAGCGCTGCGCACGCTCTTAAAACGACCTAAATGGAGGTCACGGATAGCACACTAAAGAACCTCTTCATTTGGAGGTGCCATCGCGTAAAATGGTGGAATAATTGACGCGTTTAGTGGTGGCGGTAGATACGAGATGGAAGTGTCACACTAGCGTGTCTGTCACACTCGCTTATCAAACACGTTAAGAAGATGGTATCGTTTGCCGCATAACTTTCCGAGCGGGCCACGCGTCGAGAAGCCGTCCGAGCTTCTGCAACAAGGAGTTGGCTGGTGTCTGATACCCCTGGAGGAAAACTACCTCTCGTACAGCAAGAAGCTTGCAGAGCTTATTACAAAAGCTAGGGCCATCGAAACACCTTTACTCTATCCCAGTCTTATTCTTGCAATACAGGAATCCAGCGAGCACTTGGTAATCAGAGACCTTTCCCAACCGCTCCCTGCACCACTATGCAGCAGAGTAAACTCATCATGCACAGTCCTTGAGTTGATATCCATTGCCCCAGCTTCAGTCTTTGCGCACTGGTTAAGATCATCGCTCGCACTCTTTCTTGTGCCGCATTTGAGAGTCATCCGCGCTGCTGCCTGCAGCGTCCTTCAGTCTCTCGCTTCCAGGCCTAATAGTGAAGTCCCGAAGGCCTCACTCACTGCAATGCGCTTACGAATGACCTGAGTCAGATCCAATGTTCGCGTCTCCATGATTTTCCCTGTTCTAAGAAACCGTCCCTTCGTGGCTGCCTCTTGCTCAATTGCACCAACGCCTTCTGAGTTCCTTCGATTGCGGCCTCACTTTTCTCCAGATACGTCATTGGGCATTCATCTTTATTCTGTCGTCGGATAGGACTGGTCGCACAAGACATAGACGTCCTTGCCATCGATGGTTAGAGGAACCGTCTGGCTCGTAGAAAGGAAACGTGGCTGCAATAGCCGCTTCGGTCCTGGTATCCGTCTATACTGCGACTGGGCGAGCGCAGCGGCCATGCTTTTCGCCTTCGGTTGAGTCGTCTCCACGGAAACATCGCGTCCGTACACCAGATGATTTTTCCTGGATCCCGGCAATCGTTAATCAAGTTTGCTTGTGAGTTGTGTGCTGTACGAGAGATGAAGCGAAACAGAATCCAAACGAGCATGCTCACCGAGTTCACGAGACTGAATGCCTGGCACACAGCGACTTGGCTAAGCCTGAAAGGTCCTAGGGCCACTGGCCCATGAAACAGAGAGCGAGGCGAGATATCCGGAAAATGCGGAATTGTTCCTAAGGTCCCAACTTGCCTGATTGGGAATCAAGAGAAGCTGCCAAGAATACAGTTGCCTTGGGCGGCTCCCACAAATCTGACTGCAGCACAATGATGGCTTCGCATGAGGGTCTTCCAGAGAGCGGTAATGCTACATTTGTTGGGTATGCCTTGGCTGAAGAATTGCAAAACTGCAGAATTGCTAGATCGCTCCCAGCTGCGGCCTTTCTCGGCAGCAGCAATCCGAAATGTTGGAGAATCTGGGAATCTCATTCGCTGTCAAGTGTATGCGCGAAGGGCTCGTGTAAGCAACAGGTATCAAATGTTCGGTTGCCCATTTGCGTTGCGTTGCCGACTTGCGCAAGGGCCAGCGTGCACCTCTCGTCCTTAAAACACAAAGCTTGACGCCAAGCCTCAACATGAACCAAACAGCTCGTTTAAATTGAAAGGACACCAGATGTTAAAGGCACTTGCAACTTTTGAAGTGTGACACTTCTGAAGGATAGTATTGTACCGATTTGCTTTCTAGAATGGAATGTCAGCATCTGTCGTTCTCACAATCAACATACTCTGCAGTAAGCAAAACAACTTAAATTTCACAAGTCGAATGCGGCCTCATTTCCCTCAAATCCCATACCTTCTTTCCACCGAGTACCATGGATCCACGACAGTATTCTGGACATGGAATCTGGCTTCTTCAGAGGGATCGGGTCATAAGTATATATGTTACACCCACCTCCCACCTAGAGCGCTCATCAGTTCTTAGACCTTCTCCAGTCACAAATCCTCCAAAGACCCAAAATTTGCAGCAGCAAAAGAACTTGATAACACCACTCACACAAAATTTTCGCCACACTCTCCGATCTCAACACCAGAGCCCTCCGACATGCCTTCCCAAACCGAATTTCTTGCCGCTCTCAAGGCAACAGCGAAGGCCAATCCCGTTCCCGTCGCTTTGCAAGTAGAAGAATCTTGCGAGCAAACCGATCTGCCCGCTGCCGAGAAATCTTACGCAGCGGCAGACGCAGAAAGCCAAGAGGAAGAAGACTCCATTTGCTGCCCAATCTGCACTCTCCCGCCCGCCACCATAGTCACGACTCCCTGCTCCCACACCTTTTGCCCCGGCTGCGCCGAAGCATGGTTCCTCTCCTCCCGCACATGCCCGATGTGCCGTCAAGAACTCTTCTCTGGTGATCTGGCACCGGCACCATGGCCACCGGCCTCGCTACCCCAAGATATAGTCTGGTTGCCTGTCGGAGAGAGCGAAATCGAAGACGAGGCCAATAGAGCTCGCGCAGCGCTTGTGGGCCGCGATGGTGGACGTCTCCGGGAAATCCTCGCAGAGGAAGCACCAGAGAGAATGCCGCTGGGAACATCTCGTCCAACGTGCGAGCATATGGTTCCGGACGTTGGAGATGAGGAGATGGCGGATTTCTTGCAGAATTTGAAGCTGGCGGTGTTTATGGCGGTCCATTGGTTCAAACCTCGCCTTCTGCCACTTCATGAGAATGATGTCAATGCATCAAGCCCAGGAGGACAGAGGGAGGACGAGAATCGACGAAGATATGCCGAAGGAGCGTGCTCGACTGCTTGGAAGAGCGTCATGGACTCGATGATGAAGACGGTCGCAGAGTTCATCGATGCTGAGACTGGGGAGCTCTGGCATGTGCATGAGTATGGAGAAGATGCCCTTGCAAGGCTGAGAAAGAGACTGCATGGAAACTGGAGAGACGCTTGGGCGGAGCTGCACGCTCGCAGTCAACCCTCTGTCGCCTCAAGGAAACAGAAAAGGGCTAAAGCCAAGGGGAAGAATGCGAAGCCTGTATTCGAATGGCCACGTTATTCGAACGGATACGAGACAGTGGTGAGAATCACGAGCCCAGCGCCAGACGACCCGCAAGCAGACCAACGCCAAGAAAGGGAGGAACGTTTTGTTCCACGCCACAGCACCACACCGGGACGACGTGAAGTCGAGCGACAATTCGCCCAGGACTTCCATGATGTTGTCGAGTACGTTATCGGCGTGACGACGGAATTCTTCGTCCATGAGAAACCAAACCACGCGACAAGATGCGAGTGTGCTTCCAATTCCGTCCATGGCGATGGAGTCGATGACGAGGAAGACGGCGACGAAGATAGTGACGAAGATTGGTATTCTGATGACGAGAGTGATGTTGGCCTTGAAGAAGGGTTTCGGATTCTTGGAATGCAATAGAACGCTCTGTAGACTGTTAATCGAATTTGTTAATACCATTTCGTCTCTACCTTTCACAAGTCAATATGCTGCCACGGATGTGAGCTCGAGTTGTGAAGAGGCAGAAGCTGACCGACAGCTGAAGTCTCGTTGGTCGCGTATCATCGGCTTCTGCTTGCCGTTTCTGGCGTCGGACCGCTGCCACTTCGGCTTCCGAGCTCCTCCCCCAGAGTCGACTCTGCCGTGATGATGGATATGGCCATCCCGATGGAATCTCCTTCCAGAGCAGGCGCGTGTGATGATGTTGGTGGCGGCGGAGGAGGAGGCGGAGGAGTCGAAAGGTGGTGATGGCGGGGGGATTCTGGACCCTGGTTCCTGGTCGCGCCGAAATGTCAATTGAGACTCACTTTCAGATTTCGAGTCACACAGACACCTTCACCGACAAAGACATTCTGCACCTCAACACCCTCGCCGACATACGCGTGTAGGACCAAAGCTACACCGCCAGCATGAGTGACTCCGAGGTGTGTTCCTCTTCTCACTGCCTCGGTCCCGCTGTTGCAGCTTCACTTGAAATCGACACAGCTGACCATGAGTGACTCTTCACAGTTCTTCCTGCCAAATCCCGCAGTGGGCGACCGCAATGGCGTCGAAGATTGGCGTATCCGTGGCATGACACCCCTCACCCCACCCGACCTCCTCCAGCACGAGATCCGACAAAACGAGAAGTCGAAGCAGACAGTGATCAAGGGCCGCAATGAGGCCGTGGACGTGGTGCATGGGACGGACAAGAACAGGCGTCTGCTGGTGGTCATTGGACCATGCAGCATTCACGACCCAGCCATGGCGCTGGAATACTGCGATAGGTTGCTGAAGCTTAAGGAGCAGTACGAGGAGGACCTTCTGATTGTCATGCGCTCTTACTTGGAGAAGCCTCGCACGACGATCGGCTGGAAGGGATTGATCAACGACCCGGACATTGACAACTCCTTCAACATCAACAAGGGTCTGCGTGTGGCGAGACAGATGTTCGTCGATCTTACCACCAAAGGCATGCCTTTGGCTTCAGAGATGCTCGATACCATTTCGCCGCAGTACACTGCTGATTTGCTGTCTGTCGGAGCTGTTGGTGCGCGCACAACTGAATCGCAAGTCCATCGCGAACTTGCATCTGGTCTCTCCTTCCCCATCGGCTTCAAGAACGGCACCGACGGGACACTGGGTGTAGCAATTGACGCCATCGGCGCAGTAAAGCACCCTCATCACTTCCTTTCTGTCACGAAGCCAGGCAATGTCGCCATTGTCGGAACTGTGGGCAACGATGATTGCTTCGTCATTCTCCGCGGTGGCACCAAAGGCACTAACTACGACGCCAAGAGCATCGCAGATGCGAAAGAGGCACTCGTCAAAAAGGGCCTACGACCCAGCTTCATGGTCGATTGCTCACACGGAAACTCGAACAAAGATCACAAGAACCAACCCAAGGTCGCACACGAGCTCGCTGAGCAGATCCGAGGTGGCGAGACGGCCATTAGCGGTGTCATGATTGAGAGCAATATCAACGAGGGCAACCAAAAGGTGCCTGCTGAGGGCAAGAGCGGCTTGAAGTACGGTGTCAGCATCACAGACGCTTGTATCAACTGGGAAGATACGGAGCTCGTCCTGAAAGAACTGGCAGAGGCTGTGGCTGCGCGAAGACAGAAATTGGGGCCTGTCGAGAAGAACGGCGTCAACGGACATGCTTAGAGGTGAAAAGATAGACATGATATACTTCTTGCACGGCGTTGGCGTTGGCCTCTCGTAAATAGCTTTTCGGGGACATGGCTTAGTTTCGGGAAAGATGCGCATATGAGTGATGACTAAGGGATGTACGTAGGACATTTTGGGAATGAAAAAGGAGGATTCACGCAACGCCAACTTCTATTCCTCCTACCACGCACGTATCAGCAACTCCGAACGCCATCCAATCTAGTGAAACCTGCAATTCCGATAAATGCAAAAGCCCAACCCCACCTATCCCTCCCCCCAAACCTAAACCCCCGTCCCACAAAACTTCGCACTCGCAGCATCATATCCATACGCATGCTTACTATGCGTAGAAATCACTGCACCCGAATTATAAGCTCCACACAGGCCCGTAATCATAGCACTCCTAGCTCTCCTCGTACCCGCATCACACAAATTATCTCCTCCGAAATTGCAATAATACGCCACAGTGTTACCGCGTATGGCATAGAAATTTCTGCCCTTGGGCACAAAAGTCGCTTGCTTGCCATCTCCGCATTGGCGATCGAGGTCTGCGTTTGCGGCGTCGAGGTCTGCTGCGTTGAGGGCTTTGGCAGAGTAGCATTCTGTTTTGTGATCCCGACGGTGAAGGCGGGTGAGGGGGTGGGATTGGATGTCTGGCATGACTGAAGTGGATAGGTCGTTGGGGGTGTCTGTGATGTTGGAGATTAATTCGTGGTGTTCGAGGCCTGTAGTTGGGGATCTGGAGACTGTGTAGACTCCGTCGGGAGCTCCAGCAGGGATTGTGAAAGCGTTGATGGCTTGGAGAGCTCCAAGGAGAAGGGACACAGAGAACAGCATTGTTGGTGAGGTGGAGTATTCGGAAGTGTCGGATCGTGGTCGATATCTATGGGCTGGAGAAGAAGTCAAAACAGATGAGCAAATTCATGTTCTTATGAGAAGAAAGGAGCATATGGACCACGGAGTTGGTCGAGGCTGATGTTACGTTTCGGCTGCATATCTAGCCGGCGACGAGAGCCTACACTTGCTCAGAGCTATATAGGGTGAGGGCGGTGCAGTCAGACGGCGTCCTATGAAACGATGCTTATGCAGAAACCGGACATTTTGTGCGATGGTGGGCGTTTCCGGTGAAGAGCTTCGGATGTCGAACATGAAAGAAAAGCGGTCGCAAGGCTATTATTGCATTTCAAACCTACAAAATTGTCGTATGCTGTGCTTGACCGGCCAGATCAAAACGCTGTAGCATATGCCTAGCAGAACCTGGCGAGTGCTGTAGAGACTGCACATTTCATACACGCGGGTCCGCCCCGATCGTGTAGACTGCTCATGGAGACTGAGAATGAGATGTGACCGTCGGTTGAGCTCTGGGATTGCTTTCGCAGTTCATCGGTTTCATGTCGTGTATTATCCTACTTCGTCAATTGATCCATGAGCACGTCATTGGCTGAGTCTCATATCCGTCATGTCGCCGCGGCAGTGACCTGATCAGCCCAATCCTTCGTGTCAGCGCCCTGGTCAGCAATCTCTTCAGCCTTTATGATGTTTTCAACCGCCACATTCGCCTCATCGCCACTTCCGCCAGCCTCAGGCGATGGAGTCATGATGCCAGGAGGACTCTCTGCGCCCAATCCTTCCCCATCACTCGCACTCGTATACGCCAAGTCTCTGCTGCGCTCTTTTTCTTCCTCCTCCACTTCAGCCGCCTCCCAGTCGTCGACGATGACAGGCGCGACTGCAGCTGGAGCCTTCGACTTGAGCGCAGGTGCCTTCTTGGCAAATGTAACTTTGTTCCCAGATAGTGCCGAAAAGGCATTCGTAGACCCAAAAGTGCTGCTGGCGAGAGCTACCTTTGGAGCAGATTTCTTTGCGGCGACCCTAGACCATCCATCACCTGGTGCGCCGTCTGATTCGAAACGTGTGATGTTGAGAGAAGTGTCGGTCGTGCAGAGCTGCATGCTTCCGAAACCCCGGTTGGCGACTCTGGTGCCGAGGGGTTCCTTGAGGTTGAGAAGCATGCGTTTAAGGTCCTGTGGCGGCAAGGTGCGGCTAATGGCCTTCAATACAATATCCTCGCTGGGCAGGAACTCTACGTCAAAGGTGAAAGGATATGCACTGTGTAGAACAGCGTTGATCTCCGTCCGTATTTCATCAATAGTCAGGCCAAAACGAGCATTGGTGATCCGAAAACTGTTGAACGGCTCCAACGATCTACCCTTGGGCTTCGCAGGCGCCCCTTCGTTGTCAGAGGCATTCGTGCTAGCGTTGGCTGATCGCTGTGCTTGCTGCCTTAAGCGCAGAGCATCGGCCAAAGTCTTGTTGGGCGCAGAAACGAAGCGCGGTGTCTTCCAGATCATGACATGGCGATGTGGCTCAGGATCCACGCTCTCCGAGTCCAGCCCAAAATCCTCAGCGAGTGAATGCACGAACGACCGTTGCTGTGCTTGCATGGGCTTGAAACGCAGACGTTTCTCATCGGGCGAAGTCGCAAAGACCCGAAACTCGCGTTCTTGCGTCTGACACCACTTGGGATGCGCTGCGAATAGATTGAGTGTCTCCGTGGAGTACGGAATGTGGTCGCCACCTTCAACATGAGTGGACTGGTCAATGTTCAGAGCAACTGCAAGTCGTCGGTTGCGCTCGAGCCTCGCACACTCCTCGTTACAAGGCAGACTCTTCAGCGTATTGCCTTCACCCGATGTGGAAGCGCCGCACTTGACTTCTTGTTTTTGAGCTTGGCATTCACAAGTGATGAATATCTTGCTATTGCAAGGTTTGCTCTCCTTACAGGCAAATGGAGCATGGCAAGGTGCCTCATCTGGATGACCGCACACCTTCTTCTCTTTGCCACAAGGTTGCGTGCACGCTTGGCCGCCGGCATCCTCGCATTGGCCTTTGCGGTGGCACTGCTTGCGGCAATAATGCACGCCACACTTCAGCTTCTGGCCGCACACCGTACCACAGCTGACATCGCGAAGCCAGCACTGCTGATTCTTGAGCGCTTTTTTCCCACACATGCACATCTTGGGAGTCAAGAATGGGCACTTGGGACAAGTGTCGTCGTCTTGATGGCAGTTGTGAGCAACTTGAGGATGTCCGCAAGCCTTCGGTCGCTCACATGGATAGCGGCATGGGGGCGGCTGTGTGCCGCAGGGAAGTGGAGGCTGTAAGACAGTTCGCTCACAGTTGCAAGCAACTTCTTCGAAGATGGCTTCTCTGCAGGAACCACATGGACCTTTGTGGCAAAGTTCTTCGCATACGTGGTTGCCGCATTTGAGTAAGCGACCGCACTGGCGAGTGCAAATGTGCTCAGCTTCGTAACCTTCTTCGGCGGTCCGTGGGGCGGATCCCAGTGGTCTTCCTTTCTTGCGACTGGCCTGTCGCTCGTGTGCTTTGCGCTCACCAGGACAGCAGTGCTCATCGCACATGTGCCTTCCGCAGTTGAGAGTAATTCGGCACACCCGCATACACTGAGGCGGCTCATCCATGCCTTGATGGCAGACCGTACTATGCGATGTCCTTCCACATCGACAATTGATCGAAACCATCTTCAAACACGACCCGCAGCTTCCCACATGACATACCTGTGGGCAAAGGTGACCACAAGGTAATACCTTGTCGCAAGGTTTGGAGCAGCTGGGAATGTCATCTTGACAAGATGTTCGTGGGGCGTCGGAAAGCTCGTGTAGAGGGGTCTTGCCGCAAGAGCAGTGAGTAACGACGTCGGGCGATCTGGGACAATGTCCTGCCTCTCCGTCTTGCGGATGGCAACGCTTCTCGCACTGATGGGTACCGCAGTCGAAGGCTCGCCCGCAAGTGCTGCCACAGTCAAAGACTCCTGTCCAGCTTTCCAGAACCGACTGAGACTCCGAGCCATCCGAAAGCACGTCTCCGCTGGCAGCTCCTGGGGCCGGCGAAGCGTCGAGAACGTGCTTTCGACTGCTTTGTATTGGCACACCGCGGTCACTGCACAGCACGTCTTTCTCCATTTGGCCGCAATAGCAGCGTGCCGGAAGACGGACCTCGCACGGTCCGCAAGATCCGGCGTGGCATGGCCTCTCACATCTATGCTCGCCGCAAGAGAGGGTGGATCCACATATTTCGCCACAACTCCAACCAGCTTCATAGTGGGTCTCCATACATCGCTTGGTCGATTCATGCGCGCCGCAGTAACACTGTTGCGTCGGGCCCATATGCGTACACGGTGGACAAGGTCCAGCGTGGCAAGTCAGTTGGCATGGGTGCGGGCATTTTCTGACTCTCTCTTTGCCGCATGTCTGTCCGCAGGAGTGAGGCGGGATGCCCTGAAGCGGTCGCGGATCGGTCTCCTTCTCGCACCAACATGTGTACGAATGCGGCAGATCATCCTTGGGCAGATTGCATCCCGGGCATCGCCACTGCCGCATTTGAGGCACTCCGTCCCCGTTTGGCTGTGCAGCAGATGCCCCGGCATTTGATGACCATTGCTTGATACACTTCAAATGAAAGACGGTCCAGCAGGTATGACATGACCAAACCTTGGAGTTTCGCAAGACTTCACTTGTGCAAATGGCGCATTCATAGTGACGATTGTCAATGTCTTCATGGGTCCGGGTCGCAATGTCCGGTGCTTGTGATTTTGACATGCGTCGTTGCTTGGTCTGGCGATGTGGTCGTTCGATCGGCCGCTTCTGAGTGACATTTTGTACATGTTGTTGGCCAGGGACGAATACAGGCGCTGCTCCTTGCAACGATGCAGCATTCGAGGCTTCGCTTTGATCGGTCTCCGTTCGTGTGAGCTGCCCACCAAAAGTTCTGCCATTCACAGTTGAGCGCTTTTCCGACCCTTGAACGCCACCCCTGCCGCCTCTGCCCCGACCTCTACCTCGTCCGCCACCTCGACCTCCTCGCTGAGGAGTGGCATCTGATTGCTGCGAAGAAGCTTCCGCCGGAGCAATGCTCGCTGGTCTGAAAGTTAACGATGGATCTTCGCCACCTCCTCCCCTCCGCGAGCCTCTACCGCCTCTACCACGTCGTGGTCCGCGACTTTGTTGTGCTGGTTGTGATGTTTGTGAAGCTGCGGGCGCTTCCATGACGAGCCCGTTGGCGACTTGAGCCGGCGATCCTAACGGATCCAGATTTGAGGTCCTCCCTGTTCTCGTCGAGTAATGCAGTCTTACAAATGGCGCTGATAGGGCCGGTGGGGAAGCCCGCGAGATTGTGCTTTCCAAGGAAGTTTGTAAAGAAAACGGCAGGCTCTGATAATGTCGGCCTGCCTTCAACAGTATAAACAGCAAGTGCGGTGCAGACAATGAGTGACAGCGGATGATTGAAAGTGAGTCAGTCAGGATGTGGTGGCTGAGGAAGTAGTGTTTGTCTGGTGCTGTGGCAAGCACAGGCGATGCTTTTCGTCATAGCCATCCCTGCCGCGCTAGACCGGATCGCGGCATTGACCTGCATTAGTGCATAAACATGTGCACGTCTGCACAAATACTGGCAAGCTTCTCAAACGACATCAGCAATGGTGGCAGAGGCAGACGACGTGCCGCAGGGCACCAAACGCTCGCACGATGAGAGCGAGCAGGAACATGGACAGACACGGTCGAACGACAACGAGGACAGCGATTCTAGCGACGACGACCTGGGCCCAGCTCTGCCCTCCGCCGATGCGCCCAAGAAGAAACGACGAAAACTGCCCTACGAGAGGCAATATGTCGCGGCGCTACCCTCTGCGACGCGATACTCCAAGTCGCTGATGCACAAGGACCAGCTCGTCTTCTGCACCTTCACTCCGCACACCGACTTTCTCATCACCACCTCAGTCGACGGCTTCGTGAAATTCTGGAAGAAGACTTCGGGCGGCATCGAATTTGTAAAAGAGTACAAGGCACATGAGGGAGAAATTCGGAGCGTCACTGTCAGCGTAGATGGGCGGAGCTATGCGACTGCGGGCGTGGATAATACCATCAAAATCTTTGACGTGGCCACCTTCGACCTGCTGGCCATGCTCGAGCCGCAGAAGCCACCCAAGGCGGTATGTTTCGTGCATGGTCACGGGACATCCTTTCCTCTGCTGGCTGTGTCAAACGAAGCGGATGGGAGCATTCACATCTATGACGGGCGAGGTGAGAACAGTGAGCCCATGCATACCATTGGATCGCTTCATCGCAAACCTGTGCATATCATGACATACAACAACGCCTATGATTGTGTGCTCTCAGCAGATGAGAGTGGCATGCTGGAGTACTGGCAGCCTTCTTCGCCGTTCGAAAAGCCCAGCAACGTATGGGAAATGAAGAGTTCCACCAACTTGTTCGAGTTCAAAAAGGCAAAGTCAGTTCCGTCATCCATCACCATTTCACCCTCCGGAGAGCAATTTGCCACGTTTTCCTTCCCCGATCGGAAGGTGCGCATCTTCAACTTCGTCACCGGCAAATTGCACCGCACTTACGACGAAAGCATTGCAACCATCAACGATATGCAGCAGGCTGGCACGCTCAGCGCGACTCCATTAGACGCCATTGAATTCGGCCGTCGCATGGCTGTTGAGCGAGAACTGGACACTCCTGCTTTGCGACCTCGTATGAACGTCATCTTCGACGAGAGCGGCCACTTCATCCTGTACGGAAGCATCCTCGGCACAAAAGTTATCAATACCTTCTCAAACCGGCTGGTCAAGTTGTACGGGCGTGAGGAGCCCTGCCGTCCTCTCAACATATCACTTTATCAAGGTCAGCCCGACAAGAAGGCTTTCACGACAGTGCAAATGGCCGCGTCCGAGAACCCCTTGCTGGCCGAAGCAGAGGCGCGAGACGCCATGCTGGTTAATACAGGTTCCGGCAAAGTGCGCTTCTACATGTTCACCAACGATGATAGTGTTTCAAAGTCTGATCGTGACATTCACAACGAGAAACCGCGCAACCTGGTTGCGAACAAGCAGAAAGAGGAAGCGGAGCGTGAAGCGCGAATGGGTACCACTGCGACGATTCACACCACCATGGGTGACATCAGCATCCGCCTGTTCCCGCAACACGCGCCAAAGGCTGTGGAGAACTTTGCAACGCACTCCAAGAACAACTACTACAACGGCATTATATTCCATCGAGTCATCCGCAAATTCATGATTCAAACTGGCGATCCACTTGGCGATGGAACAGGTGGCGAATCGATATGGGGAACAGAATTTGAGGATGAATTCACTCCAGAACTTCGACACGATAAGCCGTATATGGTGAGCATGGCAAACGCAGGGCCCAAGACGAATGCTTCACAGTTCTTCATCACGACCGAGCGAGCGCCGTGGCTGGATGACAAGCATACAATTTTCGGGCGGGTGGTGAAGGGAATGGATGTTGTCCACATGATTGAGAACACCAAAGTCTGGAAAGAAAAGCCGGTCGACGACATCAAAATTGTCAACATCACCGTGGATTGAAGGGTGGAAAGTATGATCTTTGGCCAATCAAAAAGGTTGCCGGCTTCATCGGCTGATTTTTGAGGATGCGCCGAACTATACCAGGAATACCGGGCCGAGCATGTGATATACTTGCGCAGAAGCCGGCACTGCACTGCAATAGCAATTTTGGTAACAACCGAAATGCCATGGCGGGCCGTGAACCTTACAGCACGCGAAAGGACTCTCATCAATCTCCTAGAGAACTATCTTGGCGCCATGCAGCACGGTACATTTCGCGCTTTGCTTGAGCGTATGCCACCAAATCCATTTACCAGCGTCCTTTTCATCGAGCGTGCCATCCAAAGAGGAAACTCGGCATCAGTCTCGCCCTTTCATTCTTCCCTCTCACTCCAAGCTCCACACTTGTGCAAGCAAATATTACGCCCCAATCATGCCCGAGCTTGTCAAACGCGTGATGGTCCCAGAGCAAGCATCCTGCAAAGCAGAGCCAGCAGCTCCCGATTGCGATGGCGGTGCTTGGCGTGTGCCAATTACTGTGCCTTATGAGAGTACCACAACTCTAGAAAATCAAACGGCATCGACACCGCAACATGGCTCAAATTCCAAGCAATCACGATTTGGCTTCTTCCAGAACAGTTTAGTATTTCACGCTCGGCCGAAGAATGGCTCTATCTTGTCTGCCACCGCAGCCTATGCTCGGGATGCAGCACAGCGGAGTAGTGAGGAGACTTTGGTCAGCATGATTTCTGACTCCTCGAGGAGTTCAGAACAACAGGCTGCACGGGCAACTTCACTGGAGTACAGGAAGAGCTGCACGACTCGTCGCAGACGTCAGTTGTCTCCTTCGTCAATTTATTCGCGATCAACTAGCGCAGCCTTTGAGAACACGTTCGGAGGCCGTGTGGGAGGGGCAACTCAAAGGCACAGTAGACATGACAATCAGTCCTACGCCAACCATTACCTACGCCTGGTTGAACCAGAAACGGAGCGAAGCAGCATCGAAAACCACGTTCGAGCAGAAGACCATGAAGCGGGCGCGTTGCTGTGCGAAGTCCCCAGCACCCCTGCGACCGCCACGGCTAAGTCCAGAAGTAAAGCACGAAATTTGCATGGAAAGCAAACCCGTCGTCGTATAAAGCCGGAAGCTGAAAGTGGCGGCAATCTTGATCACAATACGGGCTCGAGCGATGTTGCACTGCCCCCCTCAATATCAACTACTGATGAGGATGCGATCGCTCTGCTCGAAGTTCGGCTGAATCGATTACGAGAGGAGAACTTTCAGGCATTCGCTAGCGGATCCTCGATGGCGGCAGGAGATATGACCCAGCGACTGCAGTCGCTGACGGAGGCGGCTGAGCGTTTAAGAGACCTGAAACTCGTGACGGGCTTGGCAGTGCGTGAATTCGAGGCCAGAAACTCGCATGCAGCTGACTTGAGCGAGATGTCACATATGCTTACTGTGTCGAGACTCCGTCATTGAGGTGATCGTTTCGACAAGAGTGCCATGTCTGCCGACGCTGATAATTGGATCGAAGAGGGTACAGGTTCTTGTGTGGTCAAGACACAGGCAGAAGAACTCGCAATTGAGCGAAAACATAGAATGAGCAGGATCCCAGTCTCGACTCAGGTCGCGACCAAGAGTGGCACCATCGTGCCAGCGATGGCAGCTGGAGTGAGCAGCGACATTGCACCCCTAGTGCCAAAGCGCAACCCAAGAAGACTGCTGAGGAATAACGATGCAGTGGAGCTGGAGCGTTGAGCATTAGATACCGCTACGAATTGCAACGTCCAACCGCCGGTATTGATGACTTACCGCTTCTGCGTGCGCACTTGTTGATAGAAGCGTTGTGAATTCGAGTCTCGAAAACCGCTCTGTTGTACAATCGTGCTGTCCCGTCAATTCCGGGAGCAGACTCCTTCGTCTCTATTTCGTGCTGTCCCGTCAATTCCGGGAGCAGACTCCTTCGTCTCTATTTGGAGAAAGATAGCTGCCAGCGACCGATGCAAAGGGATACATTGTACGACCTACCATCTTCAATATTTCGAGCACAAATTATCGCCACAAACCATACGCTTCTCTGGCCAAACAGAGCCTGCCAGCTTACGAGGCTGGCTGCGGCCTTGATGTGCGTCTTAGATGTTGCCCTGAGCTATGGCGGCAGATATAGATTTCTCTGAATAGAGCGGAAGACTTCTGCCTCTTCGTGTAGCTTTGGAATGAAAATGTGCCGCATCCTCGAATTCGAATAACAAATTTATGTTATTCACTTACATCTTGCACGTTGAAGATGAAGCTTTTATCGCAAAGCTTGGCAACATGAGTCTGTCGTCCTCAATTCGAAAGTTTTCGCGATACTGGCTATGCTGCCTCATGGCATCTCAGGATATATTCTACTGGCCTCGCCGCCCTCCTTAGCTTCGATGGAACCACCTGAACAGAATAATAAAGATTGACAGCAGCAGCTTTTCGGAGAAAATCTCACCAAAGCCCAGCTCTACTTCCGGCTCAACGACCAAGCACTACGTCCAAGCACAACGATCGGACGATCCTGAAGATGTACAATCGCCCAGAGGACGGAGAAGGTGTCGGCAAAGCTATGACTCCGAATTCCTTCGAACTTCAGTGGCACCAGGCCGAAAGAATGTCTCCTGCACTCATCGAGGCTCAAGACCGAGATGATTCTCTGCCCCTTTCCACCATCGTTGAGAGCCCTCATTACCTTCTCCGCCGTCTCATCACCACTCGTGGCTGCATTATAGAGCTAATCAACTCTTACTGGGAACGCCTCGAGGAGGAAACTGGCCTGGTGCGACTCCCTGGCTTTGCTTCCACCGACACGATCTACGGCATCGGAGGGAGGGCTACCATTTCGGCTCACGCCAAAATTCAACTAGAGCGACAGGATCTCACGGAGAAGAATTTGCACTTGTTCCAGATGAGTTACTTTTGGCGTTGGAAGGAGAAGGAATTTGAGCGTAAGACTTTGAGGGAGATCGTAGAGTTGGAAAAGGTTCTGGAGGATGTGAATGTGGAAATTGACAGGCTGAGGGAGAGGCTCGCTCGCGAGATGCCGGAGTGGAGTAAGGCCAGGTGGGCCGCTATTGTTGCTTCTGCGAGGCAAAGGGTGGCGATGGTATCGGAGGTGACTACGGTGGTCAAGGAAGCGGACTCGCTGGATTGGAGCGCTCAGAGATGGTCGGCGATCGCGACTGATGCCAGAGCAGAGATGACGAAGCCATAGTTGCTAGATTATGCTATGGCTGAAGCTGCGAAATTTGTTCAGTAGTAAGTTTATCTCTGACACAGGCTTCGCCTCCGTAACCTGGTGGACCGAAACGATTCTTCATATCCTGTCGCCATGCGCGAGCTGCTTTGGTGTTGAGTCTAGCGCCCTCATGCAGGATGTATCTGATTTTGGTCGCAGCTGCTGTCCCAGTGTCACCCTCATGGGTGCGAGAGATATCTGCAGCCATTTTATATTGAGCTTTCAGGCCCACGTAACAGTCATCGGTCCGCGAAGTTGCATCGGATATGGCCCAAGGCGGTTTGAAGAGAAGTACTCTGGGCTGGAACAGACTGTCAAAACAGACTTCTTCCATGTATTCCACACAGTGATCAAAAATGGCGTCCCAGTCTCCCCCGTCGAACAACGTCATGCACCGCAGTGTGACATTGCGCAGCCTGGGCAGAGTGCGCAGTAGTTCGAGGAGTCTGCTTTCTGACATGTCGAAACCTTCGAGACTGAGCTTCTCGATTGACTCCAATCTCGCCTGTTGCATGGCATCGAGCATTCCGTCGGAAAGTGCTCGCGATATCTCTGGACTCATATAATCGAGCATGAAGTGAGAGAAATCCAGACGTCGCAAATTGCGGCATTCGCGGAGCATGTTCAATAGCCCTGTGAAGTTCTGCTCGTTCCTTGCGTGCACCATCATCTCCTCTGAAGTCAGCCAGGTGGCATCAAAGTCCAAGTCAGTTGTTACGCTGTAGTCTTCCAAGTCCAGAGACTCTTTGTTACTTTGGTCAATCACCTTGTCCGAGATGCTCATGGAAAGACTTTCAAGGTTGCCCAGAAATACGTTAAAGTGCGCCGAGTCGAAGTTAATGCCAGTGAATTTGTCGCATGGGAGACTGCACCTAAGCATACGAATGCCAGTAAAGAGTTCCAAATGCCGAATGGCAAATCCAGGGGGGATCGATGCAAAAATGGCTTCGAAAGCTGTACTTGCCGCGGCCCAGATGCGCTTCCATCCGCCTCCATATAGCGGCAGAATAGGGGTGTGAGCATCAACTCGATACACAACAACTTCTGCTGTCAACAAGCGAAGATGAACGCCATGGCTCGTCAAGCTGCGAAAAGCCTGGCTGAGCAATGCGACATGCTCGCCTCGACTGATGAAACGAGAATGATCACGATGTTGCTGATATAGAGCGCTTAGACTCAGTTCAATGCGTCGTACATCTTCCCCTTCGACACTGCATGGTATGATTTCTTCGAGATCGCCCTCCTCGTCGAAGAGTGGAAGGCTTATCGCGCTGTCATTCACGTTGGCTTCCAACTCCAGTGTGTTGTATACCGGGCAAATAATCGTAAGGTGTTGGAGCAAGCGGATCAGACCCTTGAATGCTGCGACGGCTACAAACTGCTTGAGGCGACGCTCTGTGAGCTCGAGACTCTGAGAGTAGAAGTTGCTCTTGTAGTGTTCTTGTGTCGCCTTGGAGGCCAGAGTTCGACTGGCCAGGCGGACAGAGCCGATATCGTGGAGTGGCAGCAGCACCACCACCTCCTCCACGATCTCGGGTGGCAGGGCTTCGAACGACATGTTGATGCTGGAGCGAACGTCAAGAAGTCAGCTAAATGGCAAATTTATGACCATTTATGGCGAAGCAAGGCTGCTGCTTGATTCCATCTTGGCGGTTGGTTGTGCCAGATCGCAGATCTTCACCCGATCGAGTGTCAGCTGCTGGAATTGTGAATCTGCGCTGAGAGACACCGACACGGCAACTCTTGCTCTGTGCATGACAGTAATCATCGGTGCAAGAAGAATCAGAAAAGCCACCTGGGGCAGGTTCATGCAATGGTTGTAGCCTGTCTCTACAAGAAACGGCTTCACAATAAACAAGGTGCAGTGCTCAGCTGCATGGCCTTTGTAATTGGAATTATCGCGCCGTGAACACGTTCATGTCGTTCGCTGAGAGTAATGAGCTTGTACTGGAAGGCAGAAACGAACGAACGAACGGGGGGAGCAAAAGGAACCATGTTGTTGCCTCATTTCGGCCTGATTTCTTATCGATGGTGATGCCACGGAAGGTACGCCGAAAGGACTTCGAAAAGTTCAAGAGGAGCAGAACACTCGAACACGATCGACACTTGCGAACAACTCACATATTCCTCACCATGTCGACCGTCCTACCGCCTCCTTCAAAGCGGCAAAAGACTGCAGCGGCCACGAAAGCACGCGAGCCCATCAACACAACTCCCGAAACCATTCCAGACGCTCAGCAGCGCATACAATTCCTCGATGCGGATACTGGCGCGCCTGCGAGCGAACCCGTGTTCGTGCAGTTATCACAATTGTCGCCCAAGAATCTTTCATTACTGTTAAACACTCTTCTCGGGCACACAAGCCCAGACGATCGTCTACCTTACCGATTTTACAACCCATACAGCGATGGCAGCGCGGAGTTCTCACAAGAGGAGGTAATTAGGCGGTACTTGGATGGAACGGCGACGACGGAATTGGCCTTGAATATACCTTTTCGAGCAGAAGCTGTGTTCAAGGTCAAGGCTGTCACAAGATGCTCAGCCAGCATAAGTGGACACGGCGAGTCGATATTGAGTGCAGCTTTCAATCCAGCGACGTCGTCATGGCTGGCAACAGGGTCGGGAGACAAGACAGCGCGAATATGGGATTGTGATACTGGTACGCCGAAACATACTCTAAAAGGGCATACGGGATGGGTGCTCGTGGTGGCATGGTCGCCGGACGAGGGATTGTTGGCGACAGGGAGTTACGATAATACAGTGCGACTGTGGGATCCGAAGAAGGGCACACAACTCGGCGGACCACTGAAAGGGCACACGAAGCCAGTTCTGAGCATAGCGTGGCAACCGTACCACAGTCGCGATCCTGGGCGCCCTCTGCTGGCTTCAGCATCGCAGGATTTCACAGTACGGGTATGGGATGCAGTGAGCGGGCACACGGACAAGGCGCTCACTGGACACAAAGGGCATGTTACATGCGTGAAATGGGGAGGTACAGGATGGATCTACACGAGTTCGCGAGACAAGACAGTGAAGATCTGGGATGCTGACAAGGGGACACTGGTGCACACGATTAATGCGCATGCTCATTGGGTAAATCATCTTGCGCTCTCGACCGATTTTGTCCTACGCACAGGTTATTTCGATCACAAGGGCAGCAAAGAGGTACCAGAGACGGTGGAAGGCAAGCGACAAAAAGCTAAGCAGCGATTTGATGCTGTGATTGCGGGCACTGGTAAGTGATTTGCGCTGCCTCAACAATTGGGCGAAGTGACAATGCTGACACCGCTCGTTTCCTGCAGGCTCAGAACGTCTGGTAACAGTAAGCGACGACATGACCATGTTCTTATTCGATCCATCACAATCAACGAAGCCCATACAGAGGATGCACGGGCACCAGAAAGCGATCAATCACGTTACCTTCTCCGCTGACGGAGTTCTGATTGCCAGTGCAGGCTTTGACAACCATGTCAAGTTATGGCAGGCAAAGGATGGCAAGTTCATCACCACGCTCAGAGGTCACGTTGGGCCTGTATTCCAGACAGCCTTCTCGCCCGATTCCAGGCTACTAGTCAGCGCCAGTGCCGATACGACATTGAAGGCGTGGAATGTGAGAGAAGGCAAATTGGCAGAGAATCTGCCTGGCCATCAAGACAGAGTGTTTGCAGTGGACTGGAGTCCGGATGGCGAGCGCGTTGGCAGTGGCGGCGAGGACAAAGCCGTGCGCATCTGGAGGCATTAGCCACCTGCTGTGCAGATAGCGATATCAACGCAAGAGAGTCTGCTGGCAGGAGGCTTGCCACGGACGGCTTGTATGAATGAGCTGCGGGACGATTTTGCGGCATCGCCTAAGGATTGGCGGCGCACACAATGGCGGATGCATGAGACATGATGGTCCGTCGGCCATGTCGTGGGCGTATTGCCATTGTAGTAGCGACCTACGCGGGCGTACTTGCCTTGCGTGGCTTGCAGACGCGGTTGGGAAGTCGCGACTGCCTCAGAGGTCGAGCAGGCAAGTGGCAAATCCCATTCTCTTATATCCTTCCTCACACCCACTCTTCTCAACACACACATCCTCAAATCCTACAATGGCGGAATCACGCAGTCGCGAGTCGACTTCGTACTCCAGCTATAGCACATCGCACGAGAGAACCACCTCACAATACCCGACGACTTCGTACAACACTGGCCAGCAGCGAACCTCGAAGACCAACACAACAAGCTACAATCGGAGTGCTTCCAATCGTGTTCACGAGCTTCTGGGATACAATGATACCACTACTGAGTCACGCACTGGAGCTCGCAGTGCCAGCAGACCAGCAACAGCCCGCCCTCGCACCGGCGTGTCTACTCTTGGAGTCGAGAATCAAGAGATCATATGTGCTGTCAGCGAGTCGAGAGGCATCGCGCCGACAGTCGGCATAGCATTTGTCAATTTGGATACTGGCGAGGCAGTTGTCAGTCAATTCAGCGACAGTCAGACCTACGTCAAGCTCGTGCATAAGCTCATGGTGTTCAATCCAAGCAACATCTGCATTGTCGCCACTGCCTCCAATCCCAAGTCTAAGCTGTTCTCGATCATTGAAGAACATCTCGAAGACATCGGCTGCCTACTCACTTTGCTCGATCGCAAATACTGGGCAGAGACAGCCGGCCTTGAGTACATTCAGCAGCTCGGCTTTCCCGAGGATATCGAAGCCATCAAGACTGCGGTAACGGGAAACTACTTCGCCGTGTGTAGTTTCGCAGCTGCGTTGAAGTACACAGAACTTGGCATGCTGAAGACGTTTCCCTATCATTCGCTCCGCATCAAATACGAGCCACCTGAGGGATCGATGATGATCGACCTCATGACGATCAAGTCACTGGAACTGGTGCAGAACTTGTGCAACCCAAAGTCCAAAGACTGTTTGTTCGGACTGCTCAATGAGACTTTGACTCCCATGGGCATGCGACTCTTGAGGAGCAACCTGCTGCAGCCTCTGACCAACCAGGAAACACTCAACAAACGTTACGATGCTGTCGAAGAGCTCAGCACCAAGGAGGAAATGTTCTTCGCTGTTCGCGCCGCACTGAAACCTTTCCTCGATGTGGATCGCATCCTCACTCAGCTCATCATCATTCCGAAAGAGCCCAATTTGCACGATACAGAGCAGTCGATCAACAATGTCATCATGCTCAAACACTTCATCGCCCACGTCAGACCAATGTGGGAAGCATTGACTGGGTGCCGTTGTGAGATTATTGCCGAAATCCAGCGCATTTGCGCTCCTGAGAACGTCGAGACGGTCGTCGGACTCATATCTGACACCATCAACGACGACACCATGTATGCGAATCAGGCATTGGATTTGCAGAACCAGCGCACTTATTCTGTAAAGTCTGGTGTCAACGGCTTGCTTGACGTGGCTCGTCAGACCTACAAAGAAGCCACGACAGATACATTGCAGCACATGGATGACATGTCTCAGGAGCACAACTTACCGTTCCAGACAAAGTTTGACAACTCACGTGCCTTCTTCTTCCGGCTTCGTGAGCACGAGCTTGAGGATCGTGCTTTGCCAGCGGTCTTCATCAATGTCTTTCGCAAGAAGGATGTGATCGAGTGTCAGACTTTAGAATTGGTTCAACGCAATCAGAGAGTCAGAGATGCTCATTCGGAAGTCATGCTCATGAGCGATCGGCTGATCAAGGAACTGATTGCCAATGTGCGTGAGCACATGTCTGGTCTTTTCAAGATCTGCGAATGCGTTGCTATGTTGGACATGCTCGCAGCTTTCGCACAGCTCGTCACATCGCAAGATTACAGCAGACCTGCAATGAGCAAGACACTGGCGATTCGTGCTGGGCGCCATCCCATCCGCGAAAAGATACACAAAGCCAAGTTCATCCCCAACGATGTGTACGCAACTCAGCAGGCTCGTTTCCAAGTCATCACGGGCTGCAACATGAGTGGCAAGAGCACTTACATCCGTACCGTGGCCTTGATGACTGTCATGGCACAGATCGGAAGCTTTGTCCCTGCTCAATACGCAGCATTCCCCATTACGCGACAGCTTTTCGCCCGCGTATCAATGGACGACAGCATTGAAGCCAACGTCTCAACATTTGCAGCCGAAATGCGCGAAACAGCATTCATCCTCAAAAACATCGATCGCAACAGTATGGCAATTGTCGACGAGCTAGGCCGCGGCACAAGCACTCGAGACGGGCTCGCCATCGCCATCGCCATCGCAGAAGCCCTCGTCGAATCCCGCGCTCTAGTCTGGTTCGCCACCCACTTCCACGACCTATCCAACATCCTCTCCGAACGCAATGGAGTCGTAAACCTCCACCTCTCAGTCAAAATGTGCCCCAACCGAATGGAAATGCTCTACAAAGTCGCTTCTGGAACAGTCAAAGAAGAACACTACGGCCTACAGCTCGCCAAAATCTTACCATTCCCATCAGAAGTCATCGAACACGCTGAACTCGTCAGCCACACCATCGAAGCACAAGTCAAAAAGCGCAAAGAACATTCCATCGGTGTCGTGCATGCCCGACGGAGAAAATTACTCCTCAATCTCGAAGAACATTTACATCAGGCGAGAGATGGAACAATGTCGGAAGAGAATTTGAAGAAATGGTTAGAGGATTTACAAGTGGAATTTGTGAATCGGATGTCTGCTCTCGAAGAAGAAGAGAAGAAAATTGTTAATGGAGATTATGATGAGGATGAGATGACTGTGGTCGAGGAAGAAGAAGAAGCAGAGACTGAGGATAACAACGATGTCGATGATGGCGAGGAGTCTACTCGAGATGAAACTACTACGATCTCTGCTCAGCAGGCTGGAGACGAAGCCACGAGTAATTACACTCTGCATCAGGACCCGGAAGCCGACAAGGAAAACCAACCTCCTACCACAGCTCGTTCTGGCGGAGAATTTGTCGTCGAGCAAGCTGGTACATCGACGACGCAGTCAACGACTATTCATGTCAGTCAGTCACGGCATCAGCAGCGTAGAGACCCTCGCACCATACCTGCCAGAGCTCCATTGCGCACATTGAGCTGAAGAAAGAGACGGTAGTCAGAACGACACAGCGCATCTGAGCAGGTGGAAATTGCTGTGAACGAGTTCAAACGTCTCGAAGCTTCGCTCACACAAGAAGTGAAATCATCATACATTAAAAGTAGCGAGTGACAACATTTCATAAAACTACTACTACTATTGTTGTACGTACGCAAGATCATCACAAGCATCATTACATCCTCCACTTGTTCCAGTCTTTCATTTCATCTCTTCATTCATATCGGCACTGTGTAACCATTCTCTGTCTGTCTGTTTTGTTCTCCCTCATTCTGCAATTTCCCATCTGTTTTCGTTTCATAGCTCAAGTCGCAAAACGAACGAACGATCATAAAAAGTGGTATCTTTCGCGTGAACCCCATAAACCAAAAGTGATTGACATATCCAGGCTGTTTGCCCATAGTTATCTGATCATAGCCCGCAGCAGGACCTAAACATCCTCTTTAAACTTCGTCGACCTCACAGGACTCTGACTCTTCGCCTGTCCCGCAAAAGCCGGTGGAGGAGCCAAGCTCTCATCGAAATGATCTCTGGCCTCTTCAAAGTTGTCGTTATCGTCATCGGTAGATTTGCTCAGTCGTCCGCCTTCAGTGCTCGACTTGTGGAGAGTCTCCTCGCCTGGAGCTGGCTTGTGGAGTTTGCCATCTTTGACGTGAGCGTCGCGGTTGCGACCAAAGCCGAGTTTCTTGGCGATGCTGCGCTTTCCGCGGCCACGAGCGACGTCGTCTTCGTCGGCGCCAGAGGAAGAGACATCGTCAAGGTCGGTGGCTTTGGCATCACCGCGGGCGAAGGAGGAGGGTGAGTCAGGCTCATTAATGTCGCGCACCTTGGCGGTCTCTGTGGCGGTGTCGTCGGTGGTGACAGTGCTCGAGTTGAACTCGTTGCCCGTGTCAATAGGAGGGATGGATGCAGCAGTAGTCTTCTGCTCAGCAAGGGTCTGATGGACAGCGGCGTCAGTGGCGGCTTTGTTGTAAGTGCCTTCGTTGGCTGCACCTACACTTGGCTTTTCACCGGCCTTGGTCGACTCGTACGGCACCGTCTTGTTGTCGTACTTGGAGTCATCATAGGTGGATGCAGTACCAGCCGTGATTGCGCCTGGTGATTTCTCGGAGCGGGACTTGTTTCTCAGCTTGGAGAAGAACCCTCGTACTCCCTTGCCGTCCTTCTCCTTCTCGTGCTTGTCCTCCACCTTGGCCGAAGCCTTGGCCGCTTCCTCTGCTTCCTTCTTCGAGAATTCCTTTGTTGGAGCTGGTGTTGGTGCTGCTGGAATCGTGGCTGCAGGTGTGGTTGTCTCTTGAGCTGGGGCTCCAACGATGGCAGGCAGGTCCTCCTCGCCCTTGATCTTCTGCTTCAGCGTTTCGCCCGTCGCCTTGGGAGATGACGTGACCGAAGCTGGTGGAATTGCCTTCATAGAAGCTGTGTCAGGAGCGGAAGTGTCGATGACAACGCCCGGAGTCTGAGGTGCAGGTGGATCCGCTCGTTGGTCCTCAAGACGAGAAGTTGTCTCAGGAGACACGATGTTGGCCGGGTGAGGTGGCTCTGCCTCAGTGGTAGAGTTCCCAACATTCGGGTCGGAGGTCAAGCCCCGAGTATTCTCATCGTACACATCCGTCAATGTCCTAGGAGGGTGTTCAGCTGAAGTCTCAGTGGAAGTGACGAATGCAGCCCCACCGGTGGTACCAGTTGCAGCGGACGACGCGGCCAAAGGCTCCTGATCTCTAGGCGTATCCAATGTCTCATAAGTGGCTGGGCCGGGAGTGACGGGGGCGGAGTCGAGAGCTACTGCAGTCGGCTGCTGATCTGGAACTGTTGGGGCTGGTCGAGCAGTGCGCTCCTCATTCCAGTCATCCTCGTCGCTACTAGAGTCTCCGTCGCTATCGGGAATATTGGAAATATGCCTTTCGAGCGTCGCCATTCTGTTGCTACCAGAGGCAGTCGGGACAGAATCATTGGCGAAGCCCGAAACGCTCCCGGTCTGGGCGAACGTAGGTCTCGCAGCACGGGCGTCTTCATCGTCAGCCTCGTCGTCGGTATCGACATCGGACACGGAGGCATCAGAACGGATGGGAGCAGCAGGGAGTGTGGTCGTCGCGGCGGTAGGAGCAGCCCCACCGGCTTTCCACTCAGCCTCGTATGGCGAGTCGCCAGTGGAAGTCAAGTCCTGCTGAGCGACGGAGTGAGTCGCTTGTTGAGCATCCAATGGCTGCTGCGAGGTCACGTCCTTTCCGTCCGAATCAGCCAGCGTGGCAGCAGCGGCACCCGCAGCAGCACCACCAGCGACTGCTACTCCCGTAGAAGCCGACTTGTCAGTGGTGTCCTTGTCAGCCGTCTTCTCGTGAGACCCTGTAGTCCTGAACTTGGCCTTCAGCCTAGCAAGAGCAGATTGATGCTTCTCTCTGCCATCGGTCGCTGTAGTCTCATCAGTTCGCTTGTCTTCGATCTCAGTGCTTCTGCCTGCGTCGGCTGAACCTGCCGGTATGACGCTGGAGCCGATGGTGTCTCGTTTCTGCTCCCGACTCTTCCGCTGCTTTTCCTTCTCACGCGCTTTTTCCGCATCTTTGCGGGCCTTTTCTTCGGCTTTCTCGCGCTTGGCCGACTCCTTGAGGTCGTTCTTAACGGCCTTTTGACGATCCTTCTCTTGCTGGCGTTCGATCTTCTGCTCCATCTTTGCCGTTTGCTGCTTGTCCTTTTCAATACGGAGCTCCTCATCCCGCTGGCGTCTTTCCGCCGCAGAAGTGCTGATCTCATCGAGTGTAGGCTTCAGACGGGCGGCAGCGATAGCTTCAATGTCCTTCTGATCCATGAACTGACCTCCGCCAATATGGGTCTTGCCGGGATTCAATGCTCGTTCTTGGCGCTCTTTCTCCGCCTTTTCGCGAGCCTTTGCTTCCCACGCGTCCATCATAGCAGGTGAGACCTTGCCGGTGTCGCGGTAGACTTGCGAGTCCATATCATTCATGCGGGCAGAGACTCGCTTCTCAGCAGCGGCCAATAACTTCGCGCGGTCCTCTTGTTGCTTCTTAGCATCCACCTGCTTTGTGGCAGAAGTGAGTCCGGCCATCTGTGCGCGAATGCGGCCTGCCTGCCGCTCGTCATCTGAGTCGGAGTCAGAATCGAAGCGGCCACGGGTGCCCTCGCTCGATGCTCTCTGTCGTCTCCCACGAGGCTCTTTTGCGGAGCTTCGCAGAGAGATGCGCGAAGATAATCTCTTCGGCTTGTCATCGCCATATCCATAGTGTTCGCGAAAGCGCTTGCCTTCCATGTCTTTGTCAATCTTGGCTAGTCTCTCGGCTGCCAGCTTGTGTGCCTGATCCTGCAGACTCAGATATTGCAACGCCTCCTGCTTCACGTCTGGGTGAGCGAGGGCTTGGTTGCGCGCTGCCGATCGAGCACCGGCCAAGTCAGACCCATCAGGCTCCAGCAGCATTTTGTCGCGGTTCTGATTTGCGTAGAGGCTCTTGGCCATTGTGATTGCGGACGCTCGGAGTGCAGCCTGGTGCTTGTCTTCTTCGTATTGCCAGTCTGGTGCACTGGTGAACATCTTACCGCTCACGTTCTCTCCGAGGTGAGTGACTCGTGCAGCTTGGTTGGCATCGGAGTTCCAGCCTTCTCGGACGGACGCGGTTGCAGCATTGAGAGCGTTCTTGGCGGAATTGGCCTGGTCTGGGTACAGCTCTGGCGGTGCGGAAGGAGAAGATGTGGCGCGTGTTCTGCTCTGCTGGGTGGACTTGGTGGCGGCCAGGAGGGCCTTGTTCTTGTTCTCTGCGCTGTTTCCGCCGTATGCCTCGGGGCTCAGTCCCTTGTTGCGGAAGGCCAGTGTTGCAGCTGATTGACCATCAGCGCTGGCGGAAGCCTGCCACAAATCCACCTTTCCGCCCTTGCCGGCGGCCAGCACAGCAGCTTTCGATCCGGCCAGACTTGTCTCGGGCTGCCACAGCTCCTTCATCTTGTAGTCCTTGGCCAGCATGGCAGCCTTGCCTGCGCCTCCCGACACATTTCCTGAGGATGGGAAGCTCGGCAAGTCCTGTGCATTCGCATACTTGAGCGATGTCGCTGCGCCTGTGGTCGTGTTAGTGTTGTAACCTCAGACTCGCGACATGATGCCCCACTCACTCTTCGAGGACAGTCTGCCATCGGGACCCAAGACGCTCTCGCTCTGGATGGAGCTGTTCCGCGTGTGATCACCCTTCCGCGCTCCAGTGGCTAGCAGAGCTGCTGTGGAAGCCTGACTGGCCAATTTGTCGTCGTGGTTGTGGGCAGAGGGATCCGGACAGGGAGGAGCCTCCGCGTTTGTGTTGACGGTGGCCATGCCGGGGTATCGTGAGGCGCTGGTGTTTCGCGTTCGGAGAGATCGATGGTGCAAACCGTGGGAGGAGGAGGATAGTTCAAGAGGCCTTCCAACTATTTCCCGCGCAACATGTCGTCAAGCCAACAGTGATGATGAGATGGGAGATGAGCAGCTCTCGCGCGCGCAACAGAGTTCGAGCCAGCGAGCGCCTCCAGACCGGCGGACGTCATCACATACCGTGACGTCATGCCGTTGTTGCATGCCTCGGACGCGCTGACATTGGCCAGAAGAGCACCAAGTTAAAACAGATGCTGGACGTGAAGCTTTCACAGCTCCATCACGAGGTGCGAATATACTGCTGGAACAACGCGTATCCGGTCTCCGATGGCAAGGAACGCACCTTCTGCAGCAGAGCATCGCGACCACCGCGACTGCCCACGTCGTCTCGCCAACCGCGCGGTGGAGCTGTGGCAGTTGCGATCGGCGTGCACAGCCATCGGCCACTGCAGTCAGCTCGAACTCTGTCCTTGGCACATCCGGTCCCACTCTATCGCCTCTGCCATCCATCCAACGACACCACACCGGCTAAACATCAGAATACTCGTTAGTCTCGTCCATCCAAAGGGTCATCGTAGAGCCTTGCAGAGTCAATTCACCACCACTTCTCGTCCCACCGTCTATAAAACCACAATGTCCTGGAATCACTGCTGCATGAACGCCTGGAGAATGACTGACATGGCACAGAACCGGTTTCATATGCATACAAAGCGTGTGCTGCCTTGCCACCACGTGACTGAATCTCTCGCCAACTCAGTCCAGTTCCTTGGACACAAGCACATCCAAAAACATGCCTGATTCCAAATTGCCAGCATTGGAAAAGGTCGCAAATCTCCGCGATGTCGCCTCGTGCACGGCCTCTCCATTGCTTAGACCAGGCCTGCTCCTGCGCTCTGCCGCGCCGGATGATGCCACCCCTGCAGACCGACATCTGCTCGCGACGGAGCTCGGCCTGAAAACCATCATCGACCTCCGCTCTGACACAGAGCATCGCGAAGTCATCAAGAAGAAGGCATTGCGAGTCCCGCCTGTGCCTGATCCACCCGTGAAAGTGCATGCGGGGCAAGGCGACATTGATCACACGGCCCCGCAAGATCCAGCGCGGATCCCAGGCGTCAGGTACGAACTGATCAACTTCAATGGCTCTGCCTACATGCGCCATCTCATCTGGCAACTGTCCTACTTCAACATTGCGAAGCTCTTGACCTGGTACACTCTCGGATACAGCAACGATGCCATCTCCATCATAGCCACCAATGTCATGCAGAAGCGCGGACTCGTTGGCCTAGCACAAGACAGCTTGAACTTGTGCAAAGCGGAAGTCAAACTTGTCTTTGACGTTCTTGCTCGAAGGGAGAATTACCCGCTCCTTGTGCACTGCACCCAAGGCAAAGACAGGACTGGTCTTGTCATTTTGCTTGTGTTGATGCTTCTTGGCGTGCATCATGCTGCGATCGAGAAAGACTACAAGTTGAGCGAGGCAGGTCTGGCCCATGACAGAGACAAGCGCGTGGAAGCCATCACCAAGGTTGGATTTCCCGACGAGTTCGTAGACTGTGCAAAAGACTGGGCGCAGACGGTCATCCAGACGATCGAGGAGGAGCATGCTGGTATCGAAAAGTATCTCACAAGCTGCGAGGTCGATGTGGCGCAACAGAAGCAAGTGAAGGAGATCCTGAGCCAAGACATACCATGAATCACGTCCGGATTTCTTGGAAAGTGAGTGGCCGCAATCAGCTCAAACGTATTATTTCGCTCAGTCTTCTTTCAATACCGTTGCACATCCCTCATTCTCGCTGGAGTCTATCCTCATTCCGAAGGTGAAGGAACTGTTACACCCTCTCTCTCAACCTCACATATCACAAAACATCTCTCAAAGCCATTCAACTCTCATTATCTTTCTCCTTGCTCAAGACTTTGGACCTTCGGCCTCTTAACCAGGCGCAGCACCATGTCCCACTCCTGGCTCACAAAAACCCCACAGCAGCTGCTGAATGCTCACTCCAAACCCCACGGCAACCGCTATGCCGACCTCCACGTATCCCTCTACATCATCGACTCCAAAAAGCTCTTCCTGCTTCGAAACAGCAAAGGCCAATACACTCCACCAACATACCACTTCTCACCACCTCCAAAACCCCAACAGGAATCAATGGAACACTACGCCTTCAAACTCACCCAACCCTTCATTGAAGCCAACCTCCTCCACCAAATCCACTTCGTCGACCTCGCCTTCGACAAACCCCTAATCGAGCAACACCCACAAACCGACCCATCCACACTCCGCCTCTCCCTCATCATCACAGCCCAAAACGGCTGCTCGATAGCCCCAACCTGGATCAAACAGAACATGCCACCCTACCAAACCTTCGACTTCATCGACTCCCCCTCTCTTCCAAACTTCCTAACCACAAACTCGCACCTCCTCGCGACACAGTGCGCAATAGCCCGCTACAAAAACCTCACCCCACGCCTCAAGAACATCCACGGCGCCGGCGTAGCCGAAACACCCCTCTTCCGCACCTACCTCATCCGCACCCTCAACTCTTCAATTCTCCAACACGAACTCCTCAAACGAAAAACTTTGGCGAAAGGTTACATCTGCCTATTTGAAGAAGACGGAAAATTATATCTTTTACCTGCTTCGCAAGAAGAGGAGTTGGGACAAAAAAAGACGAAGTTGAGGAGAGGAGAGGAGTGGGAGGTTATTGGGAAGTGGAAGAGGAAAGATGGGAGGGAGGGGTTTGAGGTAGGGGATGTGAGGCCTGGAGGGGATTTGTTGCAGGTTTGGTGGAGTTGTTTTTATGGGAGGGATGGGGTGATGGGGGTGGAGGTTTTGGAGAGGACGAAGGGGGAGGAAGGGGGTTGGGATGCTGTGCAATGGAGGGATGGGGCTGGGATGGGTGATAGAGAAGCAGTGCCGAGGTGGGTGACCAAGAATAATGATAGGTGGATGTTGCAGGGTGTCGTTGCGTCTTAAGGGAGAGGTTTGAGATTGGTAATGGATGATTAGATGCTACTGCCGTATGACTGCCGTGAGCAAGACATGCACTGCAGTCTTCAAGGAAACTGAAAACAAACGTTCATCATCATCATCATCATCATCATCATCATCTTCTCCCTTAAACAGGCATAATCTCTCTCAAACCCCATTTGAAAACCTCCGGCAACAACTTCTCACCCTCCACAAGAAAATCCTGAGGATCTCCATGCCAAAACTGCAACCAAGCACTCTTATTCCTCCCATTCTCTAAAAAGAACCGACTCATCGACCACTCCGACTCCATCAGAACCACTTCACCATTCCCATAATCTCTCCTGTCGAACCAGCCTACGACAGCCCAAATACAAGCCGACACGCGGCCGTCGGCGTGCATGATTTTCTGGCTCTTCTTGATTATATTCATTCGGTCTGCGGATACGTTTAAGAGCATGAGTCCGGTATTCTCTCTGGCTTCTTCGAGAATGGAGACGGGTTCCAGGATGGCGACGCAGGGGTGAGTGATGTTTTGTGCTGTTTCGGAGATTCGGATGAGGTGGCCTAGTGAGCGGAGGATTTCGAGTCGTGTGTGGTTGCGGGAGGGCAGGGTTGTCAAAACTATTGGAATCATGAAAGTTAGCGCAGGAAACATATATTCACCTATTGTCATTCGACATCGATCGTAGTAGGTGGAGACAAGACTTACCTCTCTTACGTCCCATCTGTTTTAGCCTCTCCACCACTTGGCCGCCCATGAGCTGTTAAAGCACCCAAGGGTTTGTGTCGCGGAACCAGGCTCGCTTGTTCCAACCAGGCATGACCCAATCGCGATTCGCGGCGCTTACTGACATGATTACTGCCATGAGCAGAACCTTCCCCACTGATTTCTGTTTCGTAGTTTTCGAGGCCGCCTCTTTCATCGATTCATTATCGGCTTCTTTGCCATCATTGTTGCTCTCATCTTCTCCGCTTTCATCATCGCTGTCATCTTCTTCGCTTCCGTCACTGCTCTCGTCACTACTCTCATCGCTATCACTGCCATCGCTTGCATCTCCATCGATATCATTGCTTCCATCCCCCTCGCCATCCTCATCTCTCTTCCTCTTCTTCCCACCGTCCTCCTCTCCTCCCTCCTTTTGCCCCTCCCCTCCCATTTTCTCCTCATTCTCAAAAACATCCACACACTCAACCAACGGCTCCTCAAACCCAAACTCCAAAAACTGCGGCGCTGTAATCCTCGCCGTCCGAATAGAAGGAATAAGATGTTCAAGAATCAGCTCGGAGAGTGGTCGTTGTCCAGTTAGAGGATTCTTAATCGGATTAATCCAAAACCACGGGACAGTGATGATTCCATCGGCATTCTGGACGGCGTAGATGGATGGGCGGTATTTGATGTACAAGTGGAGGTGGATGGAAGTGGGTTTAAGACCATTCGAATCTGGAGTTGAGGGATTGGCTGCGTTGAAGTCGGAGAGGATTTGGATGCTGGATTTGTGGAGCCAGTGGATTGGGGTGGTGGGGTTTGGGGTACGAGAGGGAAGGCTTGGAGGCATGATGGTGACGATTAATTCTTGCGATGGGTCGTGCACTGATTACGAGTCTTGTGACTCGAGCCTCGTGGTTCCACTGGAAGTCGTTGTCGACTATTTGCCGGGCATCGCATTTCGCACAGAGGACCCATAAAAACGGGTTTGTGAGTGAATGAAGTCCGAGCAAACATTTCCTGTGCACGCTAGAAGTAACTCCGGGCATCTCGCCAGTACAACAACGTGCGATATGGCATTGCAATCTCTTGTGAGACATATCATGTAGTTCTCTCTTTCGGACAAGTACGATCGGGCCAGCACAGCCCAGCTCTTGCTTTGCGTTCGTTGCTTAATCCTCTTCGCAGCATTCACGCACAATGCTTGGCGGAATGACTAGACGAGCCATTGTCTTCGATGATGTTCGTAAAGGGCATCTCGGGCACGGGCAGTCGTTAGCGGACTTGAAGAGTCTGTTGCTCGCCGCAGATTTGATCTTCTGCAATTCGACATGTCTTTCTTGACTTGCGCTTATAAACTGCTTGGGCCGCGTGGCTGTGATCGAACGAATTGCCACAAGAGAGCTTTCTACCAAACCACGGTACATTCTGCAAGCAACTCAAGCGGCCAGCCAGCGCCGCATCTATACCAGGAGAGTGTATGGATCATCCGAGCCTTAGAATGGAGGCATCTGACCCGCTGTGGGTGAACTCAATGAATTAAAAGAGAGTCATGGTTCAAATGAAGCGCAAGGCCCATTTTGTTCGAAGCTTCCGGAGCACGTCACATCCTTCACTTCGTGGACAGGGCAGGGGGGCTCGTAGGCTGTGAATGCAGGCAAGAGGGTCTCGAAGATCTGAAGAGCTGCTGACCCTAAATGCACTAAATGTCGGGTCAGCCAAGGTATGCTTTCTTTGATCTTCATCATGCAAAATGCTTCTGTAGGGTTCGAGAAGGATTGGCCAAGGCACGGCATGATCGTTCGCTCAAGGTCGTGAGGGGTTTCTCACAGCTTGTCGGTGGTGGCTTGTGTCGGCCGGACGTGCCACTTGTCGTGTTGGATCGGGTTTCGAAGGGGAGTCACGCAAGATCGCCATCATAACCACCCGCGTTGATCAAATGTCGTCTGCAAGACACCGCATCATGTTATCGTAGCGCTGGAGGAAGATCATTGTGCACTAGCCAAATACCGCTTAGAACATGAGCTAGAAGGCGCAAAGAACAAGCAAAGAAGTCTTCTCGAAGGAAAGAAGGCCCCGCACAATGCACGCCCAGGCGAACCAGGCTGAATCTTCAGCAATCCGAACGACGTGGTTGGTTTGCGAAAACGAAGACACTCACGTAAGTTCACTAGAGTACCTGAAGTTGAAGTCTTCAGACCGTTGTCATAGGCCTGCTTAAACGTTTAGTCTATGAGTTGAAGGTGCGATTTTAAAGTTTATGCAGGTACTGCTGGGCAGCCATCGGGAGAAACAGGAACAGCCTCATGAGGCTACTCTTGCTAAGACAACGAAACGAGCCTGGGCGAGTACGGGAGGTGGCTCCCTGGTGGAGGCCATGTATGGAGAGGTCATCAATGCACAGAATGGATCCCCATATAAACGCCGACATGCAGCCAGGTCGTTGTTGGAGAAAACACAGTTTCGATTTTCTCCAGCTTCCAAGACGCACTTCAACCCAAGTTCCCCAGACCGGGACTCCACAATTCTTGTTTCGACGTTCATTGAACAACAAGCGAGAGAATAGGATCCACAGATTGCTGGTATCCACTGCTTGCAGATTACTCAACATCGATTCCACTGCTTGACGTTGATGTGATCGCCAGCGAGACACATCGCAATCGTCAACGGAATTTCAACATTGTCATAGAATGGGTATCGCCCTTGCAAATCGACCACAGCGGGAACGCTACGCAGTCAAGAAGCCGATGGAAGACTTCGTTCCCATAAATCAGCATTGGCTCCAACGAACGCCAACAGAATTCCTGCAACAGCATGTCAACAACGAATGGGACACTAGCATTGGTCAGCCTTTACTACGAAAAATCCGCTACTTCAGCTTCACCATCAGAGCCTTCGTCTTTCGAGGCGAGAAACTCTTTTTGACGAATCGCAATAGCACTTCGGGCTTAGCAGAAGAGCTCACAGTTCCAACTGATCACTTCGACGTGACAGTATGGGCTCAAAGCGAGGATGAACCACCGCTGTATCTGGTGAATCAACAAGAAGAGCGATCCATCGCTGATCACATACGGACTGTCCTCTCATCAAGATACCAACATCCCAACATCCTGCAAAATGCACGCTTCTTGGATGAGTTTTCGATAGCGGAGCCTCTTGTGCGAAGACGCATGGAAGCCAAAACCTGGGGCGAAGAGGAGACTTACCTTTGCAACCTGGAAATCTCAATAATCATGTCCAAATATGATGGTTCTCTCGGGAACGGTCCTGCTTTCCGCTGGATCACAGCTGAGGATGCCGCCTCAGCAATCGGCGGGCATGAATTGCAATTCGTAGCAGGATTGGACAAAGAGCATGTCCAAGATATGTTCGCTCGATATCGTACTTGTCGCGAAAATCAAGCATTCCAAGAGCATTGCACAGAGGAGATCAGAGCTGTACTCCGAGCGCGATGGAAATCGAATGAGGTCGATCGATCGAATCGTTTTGGTATCGTGGCAAGAAGAGTAGCATTGGAAGGGCAAGGCGTGTTCTTGTTCACCATGACCTCGACCGATGCCGCGGTGAGGAAAGAAGCCACAGAAATGGTGTACGAGTCGATACGATATCAGATCATCGGCCGTTTTGCCATTGAAGCCGTGCAGTTGAAGCCAGAAATCGAGGTTTGGGCTCCTGCAGTGGGCGTAGACGGTAGGCTGATGGCGCATTGGTGCGATGGCTTGTCCAATGGGTCCTCGTTTCTGGTACTAACATAACGGTGGCGGCATGTCCGGAAAGGATCTGAAGAGATCAGCGATACCAGCAGTATGTATGAATGAATGAATTACGAAAAAATCGAGCGCCGTGGGCGCTATAATGTGATGACGAACCAATGACTTAGAACAAAAGGCTGATTTCTTTCCGCTGCGCAGATTAGTCGTTCCTGATATGCTTCCAGCAGGAGTTCATGCAAGATGAGGTGCGGTCAGACTTGTCAGTTGCTATTGACTTTTTGTGATTCCCGACATTCGCCAGAAAGTTTTGCCTGTTCGTGGGGCAGCCAAGGAATTGGACCTTCAGCCGCATCCCACACACACCGTGTTCTGAAGTCATATCTCGCAGCAGGATCGCCTACTAGATCTAGTCGTTTCAGTTGCAACAAATGCCTCACAATACTCGTAGCCTCATGGATCGCTGCCAACCCGAATGTCTCCGTAGTGGCATGGCGGTGTCCATTCTCCCAAAAGCCTTGGCGACATTGTCCTCTATGACGAAGGGGAATTAAGCGATTTGTTTTCGTGACGATTGGGCGCTCGCTCAAGGACATGGAGCTTCTCAATTGCTTTCGTTCTAAATACCCGGTCATTTGTCCGTACTGAGACTATGGCAAGTTCAGACTCGAAACACATGCCCTAAAGAAAGAAGAAGAGGGCACCGAAGCAGAACATACAGAACTCCACGCTCGATCAGCTCATAATATCATAACGCCGGACAAATGTGCGGCATCCTCATCAAAGCAGCAGACACGCGCCAGCAGTCCCAAATGCCACAAGTATCCAGCTTCCCGCAACGCCGAACCAGGTATTGCTAGCAATAGTTGCCGTTCTCACACCCGAGCTTGAAGATCCAGTCTGGCTCGCTGAGAACGCCGCGTTTGTCCTGCTGATCGAGCTACTCGTTGTCGGAATATCCGTTGGAACGTAATTTGGGAGATACGTCGTGAACGGCGCCTGACTGACGTTGAAACTTCCATCCGTCTGAGCAGCCAAAACCGGGGCTTGTGTCGCGCTCGTGGGATTTGGCTTCGTGTCCTTCTGATCGGGATCCAGTAACACATCAATGACATGGATGACGCCATTGTAGATCATGATATCTGCCTGCACAATTCGTGCCGAGTTCAAGAAGTACGAGTTCGGGTAAAACATCATATTCGCGTTCTGCCCATCGTGCATTGGTAGTATTGCACCATCTTGAAAGTCGGAGGAGTACAGTGGTCCGCCATTCGGTAGCACTGATCCAGCGAGGACGTGATAGCTAAGCAGATCCATGCGGGTTTCGTTTGACATGCTGGTGACGGCATTGGAAACAGTCTCGAAGGCGACATTGGCCGGCACGAATATTGTCACGTCTTTGGTGTCATTCAGATATCTCTGCAGCGAGTTGTCCGGCGTAGAATACAGTGCTCCGAGGAAGGAGTTGATCGCAAAGGGATAGTTGGCTAGGTTGAAATCTTCTGCTGTGGGCACCAATGGCTGGGGTGGGTTGAGAGGATTGTCGATGACTTGCACAATACTGCACTGGTCAGTAAGCGCCTAGAGTGCCTCGCAAGATGTACTCACCCGCCTGCAAATGGAATGTCTTGTATCGATACCACGCTCCTCTCCGCAGCGCCACTGATGAAGACCAATTCCCATTTGTACTTTGGCGTATCTGGATTGCCATTTTGCAGCACGGCACCAACTCTCTGTCCTCCTGACACGTTTGAGAAGTTGCTTCCTATAGTCATGCTCGGCAAGAACGTGAAATTTGTGCTCAGTGTGTCCGTGGTCCACTTGCCGAGCAGAACGTGATATGCGATTACGCGTGACATTTCTGTAGTATCGTTGTTGGCCCAAATAGCACTGAGCGCTGGATTGTATTGGATGCGATCAAGGGCATGATTCGAAAGCGCCAGTACAGTGATCGGGTTATATTCGGCATCGTGTCCCTCTTCGATGGCTTTGAGCGTGTTGGGAAGTTGCTCTGTTAACAAGGTGCTGAAGGAGCTCAGATTCGTGTGTGCTGCGAGGACTTCGCTGAGGGATGCAGAGGCTGAAAGATCGTCTTGAGCATTGCAACGTGAAAGCAGGGTGAACGCAATAGCTGCCAACGAGTGAAGCAACATTTTTGTGGGTACGTAAAATGTGGAACACAACCGGGAACGGAAGATTCGAGGAAGATCTCCTACTTGAGCTTTGCTCGTGCGGCTGCATGCTTCACAACATCGCGATCAGTTTGGTAGCCTATGCAGAGAAGCACACGCCGTGCCTGAGCGAAGGTTGAGTCTTGTCCAGAAAGGCGTTCGAGCTCGGAATAGCACCGAGGCGTGGCTGCATGAGGCTTTTGGTAACTCCTCAAAGCAGAATAGCATCAACCGGATGCGTCTCCACGTGCTGACTCGTTTCGGCATCGCGGGACATGGCGCAAAATGAGCAGTCGTGATGGGAGCTGTGGTTGGTTAACCATGCAGCTAACTACGTTGACTCCGAGGACACCGCAGAGAAACTACTAGCTTTCTGCAAGCCTTTCCGGCATGCACAAGTCAATAGCTGTGATGAGTTGACTGGATTGGGAACACGCTGAGCTGGATCGAGTAACGTCTCCTCGGCAGGATTCCGAAAATCGAGACTTAAGGTTCGGCGCTGCACGCCAGCTGCGTAGCATGGCTTTGCGATACGACGGTCTTAGCACGACCAAGGTACCAGAGCGGGTAGTCGTCAGGACGAAGTTGGACTGAAGACACGCGCAGAGCAGTGAAGTCGACGGCGAAGAAGTCCAGGCTATGAACCACCTGCTCAGCGCTCTTTTGGCCTCCAGATCTTCTGAAATTCTCCCACGGCTCGGTCTACTCCCAGGTCGTGTATATTCCTAGCGGTGTCTGGGCCGGCGTGATGATGAGTCGTCAAAGGTTGCACCAATGTGGCTTTGGCAGTGTTTCATGGCGCCGAGTTACTCATGGCATGTCGCTTTCTTTCGCATCGTGTTCGTTGCTGACCCTGTGAAATTGCTTGACGTTCAACGAAATGCCCGCGGGACTGTGTGATGGCATAGCGACCTGTCAATGGAGAGAGGAAAGTCATGCTGTTGGCGGAGTTGGTATTCGAACGTCGGCGATCTCACCGGAGCAAGGATCAAGATCTGCCGGCTTGGCGCTCTCCCACTGCACTTCACCTTCTCCTCGCTCCAAAATCTTGAACACCTGGTGACCTTCGCCGGCGTGGAACAGTCATGCAACAGCACCCACGAGAACCCCTATTTGCCTCCTTGCCATATTCACGAGGGCAGGACAGAGCGATGGCTTCTATAAGGGAGGTCAGCATCTGCAGCAAATGCCACACATTCAAACGATAGGATCCAACATCACCAGCCTTTCTCGAAAGCATACCATCGCCGGTCATGACAGCGCCCATGCGAAAGATCACACCTGGGACGATCATTCTCGTCAGACGCCAGCGTACCTCCTACACAACTTCAAGCCTCCTGACGGTCACAGCAGCGGATGAAACTGACGAGCAATGCCTGAACAACATACATGTGCAGGTCATACCAACTTCAGCTGTGACGACTGAGCTACGCGATCATCTGGTGCAGTTCGAGGATGCAGACGATGTCTCGAGGTCGCACCATGTGCTTCAGTCACTTGTCACAACAGCTTTAAGGAATGGGCCGCCCGCCCCGCTCTCGCGGTATGTCGCCGTAGAGGACTGGCTGTTCCCTAATCCCAGCGGCGGTACCCTGCGCAAGTACCTTCTCGGCGACAGATGTCCGAATCCGTCGTGTCAGGAGGGCTACTGCATGGGTCGCGAGCGAATCTATCAAGCTTATCCATTTCTACAAGCTGGACTCCGGCCGGAGGTGCTGCACTGGTACCTTTCAGAAGTCCGCGATTCTCACATGCTATGCCTCGCATGCTATGGTTTCAAGGCTGTTCGCAGCAACGAAAGAATTGCTATCGCCTCGTTGATGATCAACACGGGAAGACAACAGCCAACAATTGCGGTAGCACAGAGAATCGATAACCACAGAAGTTACCTCACACATGTCCTCCGACCCTCTCTTGGATACAATGTTTCTGAGAATTTCCGGAGCGATGTGCCACACTTTGCAGGAACTGGCTTCTCGAGGTCATCCAATGAGGTCACGTCAGGCTCCAGCACAGATGATTCCGCATCGCTCATCGTGGGAATGTCGCAGAGGAGTCGAATTCTAGGAACAGGGTCTGATATCTCCGCGACACTGAGGCTGGCACGGGACTCATCAGGGCGTCTCAAGTATCTCAATCCGACCTTGCGAGGTGGCGATGGCAAGCCTGCACATCCAGGCCGGAGAAGCACTCAGCAGCAGCTTGAGAGTATTGGTGGCTCAGGTCAAGGGCGTTCCACTCGCACGCCCGTACCACCGATGCGACAGACTGCTCATCTAACTCCTGCTCAGCTAGCTGGCCGAGCTGCCAGGGCGAGTTATGAGCAATTGCGTGCACAACAAGTCGCCGAGAGTCAGGCAAGACAGCCCGCACAAACAGCCAGTCCCGTACCTAGCTCATCGCGCATCGTACCAAGTGCTGCATCACGCTCGGGGTCAAGCCGATCTCGAACTTCTGGACATCGACCGCCGAGAGCTGAGGTAGGTCGATCACGCTCTTCCGCCCAGCCTGCACCATTTGTGTACCAAGAAGCATCGAGTTCCAGACCCTCGGTGGCAGAGACATCAATTCTCAGGCCTTCCGTCGCAGAGCCATCAATTCCACGTACCGTATTTCACCCTCCGACGCAACCACCGGTCACTCAACCACTGCCGATCATACCCGAAACGCCGCGACTCCCAAATCCACCATCTGCTCTCCACAGTGGCAGTCCTGGATGGCAAGAAATCCCCCCATCCTTACAACAGCAATGGCAAGCAACCCCAACCTGGCAGCCAATTCCACCTACCTTGCAACAACAATGGAACAATCAATCTGACTGGCAGCCCATTCCTCCTGACATGCTAGAAGAAATGCAAAAAGGCAATCCAACATATCCCGCCCGCCAACAAGCCATTCAAGACATGGCGAAGCCGCGGTTCAAGAATTGGATTAAAAGAAATCGCAAGAAAGGTGATGGCAAATGTCCAGTCTGTTTGTGTTTACTGGGAGACAACGGCGACGGGACTTACATTTTGACGACACTTTGCGGGCATGATTTTCACGAGGAATGTGTGTTGGAGTGGTTTAAGACGAATGATGGGTGTCCTGTGTGTAGGATGAAGCAGGAATAGGGCGTTGAATTTCTTGCATGCTTTGACGTCGCTGCCGACGTTGTTTTCTCTATCAACCCTGCAATTTTCAGCGATGACTTCTCCTCCCACTCTTGCCAGAATTTCTCTCCCAGCTCAGCAAGTTCATCGATCTCTTCTGCTTTTGCTTTTGGTGCCCAGAAGGTCAGTCCAGCAGCACTAGAGTCCATGATCTGTGCTGAAAGCCCACTCAAATCCTTGCCTTTTGCTCTGAGGTACGCCTCGAATGCAACGCCAGCGTGCTTGGGTTCGTACGCTCTCACCCTCTTGCATGCCTCCCTACCAAGCACAACGTTCGACGCCCGGGTGAGTTCATCTCCAATGCACGACCGGCGGTCTGCAATCAACGAGCGGATCTCCTCGCAGGCATGCGCCAGAGTCGTACCTTGTATCGGATTGCCTTCACTTCTCGCTGTGTCGAGAGAGTTTAGTGAAGTGTATGCGAGCCGGACGCACATATCGACGTTTGCAGCCCACGAGTCATCCCACTCGAGGCCGATGTACATCCCAATCCATCGGCACTGCTCTAGGAGCGTGAGATAGTCGAAATTGAGAAGTGTCTCTTCTGCCTCCATGACTACTTGGAGAGAGCTTGGAGTGCTTGTATCGTTAGACTTGGCAGCGAGCTTCCTGCAGCCACTGACGCGGTGTCCGGTATTCTGTCCTGCCCCTTTGCAAAATCTCTGACAATCTTTTCCATTTTGCTGAATCCATCGGAGTTCCTGTGAAGAAGCTCCAGAAGTTGCGAGGTAGGCTGGATACTTTTGCACCTCTCGACAATCTGGCGCTGACTGGGAAGGTCAGGCAACTGCCCAGGACGAAAATGCCAGGAGGGCAATCCGAAGGCTAGAACGAGGCGCTCTAATGAAGTGCGGGAGCCGTGAGTGCTGTCATCACTGAGAAAGATTTGACCGCCGTGTCGATCAATGAAGGTCTATATGTCTTGCCAAGGTAATGGAAGCAGACCCAGCTTTCTTCCTTCACTGTATATGTGCGCAATGGGAATGACCATGGATGACAGGTTGGCTGCTTCGCATTGCGACTTGCTTGCGTCGAGCATGGCTTCGAATAGTCGATCGATAGCGGCAGTCGGCGTGCCCATGAAGTGTGCTATCGCTTTGCCCGGATATGATACCTGATCTTCAGTAGTGGATGAACGAAAGTCTTGCTCCAACACATCACGACATGAAAAGTGAGATTGCATCCTCTGGGTCAAGGGACCTATCGCTTGCGTGGCAGCGCGTTGATCTAGAGCAAAGTCATCTGACGTTTGCGCCACAACGTCGAGATAGTGATCAGACGCCAAACCTGGCTCGCTGCCAACAATCTCGTAGATTGATTGTTCGATAGCTGTGGCGTAGACAAGCCAGATCGGGAGCCGTGACGTCTTGATGACCTCCAGTAGCCCTCTGTTGAATGGCGAAAACTCGTGCAGTTCCTCCCGGCGGGCACCTTTGCGGCCTCCAGACCTTGCCTTAGCTCGAATTTCCTGGATTTGGCTTCGCAGTATCGCACCGAAGACGAAGCAGCTGTCCAGTACCAGTGGGGAAGAGGAGTTCGTCTTATTCTGCTCGGCAAGCTTGATTTTGCTGTGCACATCATTGAGCAAGCTCGCTGCAGCAGGGCGTATTCCATTGATCGTTTCAAACACAACGCCAACCTTCCCTAGGCCGCGATCGTGCTGCACGGCAGCATTCAAAGAGCGGACAAAGACCATCTTGCCCCTGTGCACAACGGACACTTCCAGCAGCTCCGCAAATCTGTCCCAGGAATGCAGCAGAGGATGTGCTGCCACGAACGCTTTCTCGAGGTCGCGCATCAAGAGGTATGCTGCGTTCGTTACGACACCACATGTGAGCAGACTACCGTCTCCATCTTGTAGAGAACGCCAAAGATCCAGCACATGGCTTTCCATTTCTTGGAACTGTTGCAGCAGATTGGAAGCCGCTGCCCTGTCGCCCCGGGAGAAGGACACACCTGTGGAAGGTGCTTGGCCCAAAGGCGACACTGATGGCTCACACACCTGGAGGCGTGAGAACTGCTGGCGAGCGTCTTTCTCTGACTGCGCCTGCTTCGGGTTCGCTTTATCGGGTTGTCTCGCTATGCGGGTCGTCGATGGGCATAGAGAACTGTTCGAACTTGCCTGAGCATACTGACCATGTGCTGATGACGGGTGATATCTTCTATCGTTGAGTCTCCTTGCATTAAATGGTAGTGAAGGTCCGCCTCACGCCCATCGATAGCGATACGAATGTCGTCGAAGATCCTGTCCTCAACACCATCTGAGACGGCCTCAGCCAGGTCCGGAAGGTGGTCGACTTTTGCGCGCCCATTCTCGTGGAGGAGTGTGGTGATGGGCCCGTTTCGGCTGGCCGCAGTGATCAAGTAGTTTATCACTCGGTCTGTCGCAGATTTGTATGCGTTTCGATCTGCGCGCGGAGGTGCGCGCTTTCTTCGAGCCATAGCGATCGATTTGTCGACCTAGTAGTGTAGGTAAAGTACGATGCGGACGGCCAGGACGAAAGTCGAAAGCGGTGCAAGGAATATAGAACCTCGGTGAAGTTGTCGAATTCGAAGCGGCGGATGTAGAATCTTGCTGAATGGAGAGTCGTGGAAGCCGGCGTCAAAGTCGTCCAAGTAGAAGAAGCAAAGGAGCGAACAGCATCTTGTGCGAAGCTTGCAACAATAACCAAAGAAGTTGGCGCATGTGTTTAACAACAGAGCAGGCAACAGTCTCCACTTGGGTGAATGGAATCGGCTATCAGAAGCCGATATCATCTCATTCACCCACCACCAATATATGCATAAGCGGCACAGCCCGTTTTGCACTCGACAACTCACCCTGTTCTTGGATTTGATGTTGCTGAACGGATCCCTATCTGTAGTGTTGCTACTACTTTCGAGGTGGAGAGCTGCGATGCTTTGTCTGGAATGTCGAACTTTTCCCAGTTGCTGGTCTCAAAGTTGTACCGCTGATTAGACTTGGAAATTCCGCTGAGGTCTGTCTGCTCTCCCCAAGCTATCCAGGCTGGTCAAACCCCCTCTTATTCAAGCTCAGCAGGCAGCTTTCGTGCTCAAAAGTTTTCGAACGAGACCTGCTCGCCACACCGGCTCTTGTACAGACAGAACCGCCTTTTTCTCCTTATGTTGCACTCTAATAGCACGATCAAACGCCAACAGTCTCCAAAAATCGTTGCCCTCTCGCAATAGATTGCTCACGTCCTTGTCAGAGACTTCAGCCTTAGCCAAGAATGTTAAGTGCCCTGCACCAGAGTCCACGATCGTCATCGGTAGCTCTGTGAGGCTCTTACCCTTGGTCCTCAAGTACCCTTCGAAAAATCGTCTGGGTTGCTCCCATCAAATGGTTGCAATCTGGACTTGACCTCCAACGCCGCCAAGCTCGATATGTCTTGCGACAGAACATCTCCGCTCTTCTTGATAAAGTCCTCAAGAACCTTTGCAGCCGTGCCGATGAGCATAAACTTGAGCATCTGCTTGCGCTGAGCCCTGGCATCTGCTGCGGATTTTAGAGCGTCGTAGGTGAGCTTGTGTGCCCCGTCTGCTTCGCCGGATCCATGAGGATGAACGAAGTCTGAAAGCTCAGCACTAAGGGAACCGCACGTTACTCGGAGGCGAAGGTAGTCGAATTCAAGCATTGGCTCTGCGTCTTTGAGCTCGGCCAGGAGGGTATTGAGGAGCTGCCTGAGAGTGAGGTCCCTGCGCTTATGTGTCTTGGTCAGACTAGCCGTATACCTTTCGTCAGCTGCGGTGAGCTCAGTCAGTACGCTCATAACAAGATCATCTTCTTCCAAGCCAAGCTCTTGGATGGCAGCTTCCCGGTACAGCGATTCCACCAGTCTGGATGTTGGCTGCAGCGGGTTGCAATCTCGAGCGACTTGTTTCGGAGTTGGAGGCTTGGTTGACTGCCTCCCCCTGGATGTTGGCCGGTGTACGCCTAGGGCTTCCATGAACCGCTTCAACAGACCGTAGTGGTCGCCCAATGTATCACCGCTGAGGTTCAGCTACTTAGCATGATACTTGAGAAAGAAGTCCATGTCCGGCCAAGCCATCTTCACAAGGTCGTAATGCCGACAAGCAGTGTAAAGATGTGCAATTGACAAGATGCATGCCTCGTCGTTCGCTCGTTCACAGACAGTCTTAGCGTTGACCAGTTGCGTGGCGAGCAGCTTCCGCGTTGCCGAAATTGGAGTTCCAGAAACGTTGAAGATGGAATCCTAATCGCAGGATTTCCAGTTGGAGGCGAAATTCTCGTTATCAACTCTCATGAGTGCTGTCCGTATGCAAGATCAGCCAGGACGCATCAGATGTTGAAAGTGACTGTGTTGTTGGCCTTGGTCCAGGCGTCAAGAGGCTGCATCACAAAGTGATGGACATCATCGAAGTCGCGAAAAAGGCACCAAACAGCGAATCTCAACTCGCTGTCGTCGTCCTCGCTTTCCTCAGCAACAGGGAATGGCTTCGGTCGCGTAGTGTTCTTCTTTGCAAGCTTGGACTTGCTGGTTGACGCAGGACCTAGGGTAGTCGTAGTCGACCCAATTTTTGCACAACATCGTCCACACGCATCTCAGCTTTCGCGATTTGAGCCTTAGCAAGCAGGGCGGCGGAGCATCGCTTGGTATAGGAGTCATTGGTTGCCATGGGCTTTCCTGTGGCCACCTTCTTGGCGTTACGCCTTTCTCGATCTCAGTCACCGTCTAGACAGCTCTGACTTTGAGCCATGCACCTCCATTTTCATAGCAGCGGCATCAGCCTTTGCAGACCTCAAAGCATGCGTTGACGGAAGCCACAGAGCAGCGACATCTTGGTTGGCATATGCTGCAAATCCAGCCGCAATCACATAAAGTAGTGCTGAGTCTCGAATGAGTAGTCTGATGTATAAGTATATCAGTCAATCAGTATACAAGTCATGCAATGACAGAATGAAAGTGAAATGATGCAGAAGGGAGGAGCCACTGAATAGAAGAAGAAATGAATTGAAATGTCCTTAAGTGCCCATCAATACATCCAAGCAAGCCAGTGTAGCTTGCTCTGCCCATCAGCGACATGGAGCAACGAAAGTCCCAAATATCTTCATCGTGATCTTCGTCTGGAAACAAATCAAGCAAAGGGCAAAAAAAAGACAAAGAAGAAGCAGAGGAAACAAAAGCCAACTCAGCTCACAAACACCACAAACCGCCTCCTTTTTGTTGTTCCCCACCATCAAGAAGAGGCCCCAAAAAGATGCCTCGATTGATGCAGATGCCCTCAAGTAGCCGCAGCCGTCCGCTTAGCAGCCGGCCCCATCGTCTTAGTCCCCTCAAAAACCGGTGGCTTATACGTCAGATTCTTGAAAAAGTCCTGACCAATTCGGCCAAAAGCCAGCAAACCATCCTTGCCCTTGGGATCTGGCTTCGGGTTGAGAGTGTAATGAGGTAGCACAGGAGCGTCTTCTGGACAAGCAATGAGCAGGCCTCCTTTATTACAAGACCGCTTCTTGATCAGAGTTTGGAAGGCAGGTGTTGGTGCGGGAAGGCCGTTGATGTCGGGAGTGGAAGACAGTGCTGCAGTGGGTGTTATAGACGCGATCGTCTGTGTGGCGGTGATGGTTTCTGGTGCCAACTGTTGGGGAATAGGTAGCGCACTGGAAGGAATATAGGCTGCTGCTGCGTACTGGCCAGCCAGGAGAGCGCAAGCGTAGAAGCTGGTCGTAAGCATTGTCGTTAAATTTTGGTGTATGTTTTTGATCTTTATGTTCGAGAAATGGACAGGAGTGTATACGAACGTGCGGAAGCGGATTGTCTACTCAGACTGCAGCGATGAGAGAGCATCTATACGTGCCGATCAGGGTTCTTGGCCTTTAACAATGGTCTTTGAGCACGATGAATGGCGGAGATGCAACAAAGACGAAAATAGTTCATCACTCTTTTGTGTGTTCTCGGTTGACAGGCCTGCCAACAGTCAATCAACACATTCTGACGTGGACCATAGGCTCACCTTTTGTTCTCTATATCGAATGTCGCCATCTCCTTCTCAGGTGCTTCTAATGAATTGAAGCATGTGACTTCCATCCGTGCAGACTGCAACTTCCAGCCAGACTGTGTGACGACATGCTGTCTCGGTCCGGTGGCAGCAGGGGCTCAATTGCAGAGCTCGCTGAATTACCTCTTGCTATCTGTTCTGCAGTAGGCCGGGTGGTGTAGACAAAACTGCCGGGGAATATGAGTTCTAGCTGTCGCTCGTTGCAAACTGCTCTGAATGCCGTCGCATCGTCGCAAATGGCCTATGAGCTGTCGCATCGTAGTGTTGTCGCAGTATCGTATTATGATATTCTCGCACTGCTTGTCTTCATGTCTGTGTCAACACGTCGATGATGACAACCGCAAGGACAATTCACGCTGACTAATCTTTGGGCCCCCTGTGCCTTCCACCGTTCAATCTGAGAATCTGTGCCAAGGCAAACATCAACTAGCGCACAGAATCTGAGCAAGGGCTCTGATTGGACGTCGCTGATTCTTTACCTCCCAGTGCCATCGACCCTCTGCTCTGCGCCCCAGCAGCGGCACTTTCGTCTGAGCGAACAATTTGAAGCCTCTTTCTCCGCACGGAGTCCTCCATATAAGGCTCCGAATGGTTTCCGCAAAAGGTCATAAATCCATGTATTCAGGCCTACGGTCCCGTGATACAGCTTCACAGACGATGAGAAAATATTGACTTCATTCTTGATTGACCATCTCCCTAAACGCATATTAGCAGATAAGACGAAACATCATTCTTGTAGTCTCAGATGTCCAAAGCGAACAGGAAGGTGCAAAATGGGCCACTGCATGGCACAAAGCAATCGTTTTCGCTACTCGAAGCATGAAGACATATGATAACACACGCCACTTCTTTTTGAAAGCTTGATCCTCCAACCGAGAGCCACGAAGCGTCCCCTATCGGGCTGCTAGAAATCCGCCGTGGCAGCTGTGCCTAATACCGCCATGAACCAAAACGCACCCCAGCGTCCGCTACTCGGCAGCCCTGACATATCTTTCCCTTTCAATTTCAGCCTCGACATACTGCCCACAAAGCTCAACACAACGACGATCTCCTCCAATCGACTTCTCGGATGCCCCGGCTCCCATCTCAATTCTGCATCGTGTTTCTCCCCTTGCACGATTTGCCACTTCGCGATGCGAGTGCGAAAAGTGGTGTCTGCGAGGGCATATCCGTTCGGAATCCGACTCCACGCGAGTTCTCTTGTGCCGCTGCCAGATTTCGCGGGATTATCCAGGGCTGCGGGAACGGTAAAGGTGTAGAACGTAGGGTGTGGCCGTCCAATTCTTGCACGGACTTGAATGAGTTTGGCTTCTCGGTCGCTGCTACCCTCGAGACCAGTGGTGAACATCTGGAAACTATTATCTGAGGGCGGAAAGTTCACGGTGCCAAGGCAGTTGCCACGGGAAGTGTCGGTGCCTGAATATAGCTTGATGATCGATGGAGATGATTTGTGAAGAGAGGCAACAAGGCGATATTCTGTGGAAGTCGAGCTGCCTTCGTGTTCGGAAGTGAGTGAGACCAGACGTGCTTTCGAAGTGATGCCATTGCCTTTGAAGAATCGCACCACTCGCGGCAGAGGGCCTGGATATGCAGCCTGGACCGGATGTTGGTGGGTGCTATTCGAGCTGGATGCAGCGTTGGCCTCTCGATAAGTTGGTGGAGGAGGCGCATTCCCAGGTGATGGGGGACTGTCATAATCGCTCGCGTTGTCCACGAACATCATATAGCTTTCCGTTCGAGCTATTGTCGCTGGAGGTATATTCTGGTCGAAAGCGGGTGGCGCATCTTGCTGGATCCCGGTAGAGGTCGGCGCCTGTGTCGCGGTGGGGCTCCTAATATTACTGGGCACATCTTGCTTGCTCATCGTTGGCACGAGGAATGTAGACGTAGAAGCGTTGACGATGATCGATAGTAGAGGTGGCACGCTCAGCTCCAAACGCTAAGCCTTTAGCGCGCTGCAGTCTACGCCGAGGAACTTCACATGAGCTCGTCTCGATTGATGTAGGACACAATGCAAGTCTTCTCCACCAGAGGATGGCGCAGCACGAATGCAGCAAATTGCTTCATGTTTCCATCGCCACAGTACGGGCGTTGATTCCTGAAGTTCTGCGATCGAGCTCCGGCCACGACAAGCATTGATGACGTCGTGCCCACGATTTTCCAGGTGGCCGCGGAGCGCAGTCGAAAATCGCTCACTCTCAATGGCCCAGCGAGGCATTTGTTGCACATGCAGCCGTGTGTCCAGTTCTTGGCAGAACATATGTACTCATATGCAGCCACCAATACTCTTGAGAGGGATGGACGGAGCTTGTTAAGCTCGGCCAGAACGAAACACTTAAGCTCAATCTATGCAGATGTCTGCATGGGTCGCCCGACAGGAGGAAATCGCTTGGCGCTGAGCAGAACGCCCTTGACGCCTCTTATCTCCTTCTTCAATTCCTCGATGGCATCGTCTTCTTTCTTGCTGTCTGTGCCGGTGGTGCCGTTGCCGTAAGCGTTTTTGATCGAGTCCTCTGTCCACAACGGCCCACCAACAGTTCCGTAGATCAGCTGATCCAGGTAATGTCTGAGGTTGTTCATCTTCTCTAGTCGATCTTTGTGCGCCTCCCCAGATTTGTCCGAGGCATCTGCCATCTCATTCATGTGTGATTCTATGATCTTAAGTCCATTTGTTGCCCATTCCACATGGTCCTTTTCGCCATTGTCCACAATCAGAGATTTGGGCTGGGGTGGAGCTTCGGTTTGGGTGCCCATATCGCGGTGATAGAGCTCTGTGGGATCGCTGATCTCGCTATCGGTGTCGTCGCCCGCTTCTGAAGACGCAACCTTTGTCCCCGGTTGTTTGCTGACCATTTGTGAGAGGCGTTCGTTGAGCACGTCGACCTTAGACTGGCTGTGGGTGAGGAAGTCGTGACGCGATTCTGACAAGTTGTCGACCATGGGATTTATGATGTACTTGCTGGCCGCGTACAAAATTGTGGCAAGTCCGCCAGCAGCGTAGAGCGTATTGAGCACGCGAGTGGGAGTGATGAGCGGAGGTGGTTTGTGTGCTTCGACGAGGAACTCGGGATACGTAATAATGGGCGGCGGAGCAGGTCTCTGCTCTTGCTGGGGTGGAGGCTGCGCAGGAGGCTGTTGACGTTGTTTGAACGTGTCGAAGTCCTCTGACTGGAAGACATGTTGGTGTTTGGCTGAGTCTTCTTGCTGTGTAGCAGTAGCTACCGGTGTCTCGTCTGCTTCACTTGCTGCATTCGCTGCATTACCCTCGCTTTCAACCGCGACCTCCTTCACATCTACATTGTCCGAGTCGCTCGCTTGACTCTCTGCATTCTGCGGTTGGCTGTAGACGGGGTCGTCGGCGGGAGCGGGTTTCGGTTGAGCTGCTCGCTGCCACGCTGGGATCTCTACCTTGGGCTTGCCGTTGGACATGATGTTGCTGCCCGTGGTGCTCAATGACAGAAGTGAGCAATGTTGGAGAGCAACAGAAGCACCAACATCTGATCGGACGTGAACGGCACGCGCGAGCCTCGGCTGGCCACGAGACGGGACGAAGCTTGGCAGACGTGAGCTCCACACGGGCAACGCTAGCCGGGGAAAGCGCATGTGCTGGGCGGAGGATGGCTCCATGGCTCCTTCCCTCTGCAGCAGTCGTGCTTGCCCATTGCGTTGGCTTTCATCACGATGGAATCCTCCGACAGCAACAAGCGACTGAAGGCGAGCAATGGGGCGCCAATCAGCACCACGCCTGCACTATCGGGTGCTGCGCGCCTCCCAGCGTATCATCCGCCCGCAGCGCAGGGAGCACGAGGCAGCGGGTAAGCAAATAATGACCTGGCCGCACGTCGCACACCCCTCCCCAGCAGCGGACCACAGGGCGGGGATGGCGGTGGCAGTGGGACGGTGAGGTCGTTGGTGGCGGTGGCAGCGGGATGCACGTCTCACACCGTGCAGCGTGAGAAGGCATCCATGGACAAACGCGGAGGGCTGCGCGGGTGGTGGTGGTGAGGCTGCGCGCGATAGTTCACCAGCTCGCGCCATGGCAAAGCAAGCCTGCAGATCACCAGGAACACACGAAGAAGCCACATTCCTCGGCCGCACCGGCGCCCACTTCATCCACCAGCTTCCTGCCCTGCAAGACACGTCTCATTTCACGTTGTTCCGCCTCCACCACCAAGACCACCTCCTCCGCTGCCACCATGCCTCCCTCGCGTCGCTCTGCGCGCACCGTTTCCAACCCCGTCACTGCAGCGAGAGACTCCACCGAGCCGTACAGTCGAACTAATGCGCGCGTCGTCAGTTCATCCGCATCGATAGCCCGACCAGCGGCCGGCAAAACATCCCTCCGCCTCACAGTCAAGGCACCACCCAGTAAGCTCAGACAAGCAACCTCCGGCTCAGCGATCCCGCCCAACCCGTACGCAGACAACCAAAGCGAGAGCGATGCCACACCAGCTCCTCCACGACGCGCAGCAAGAGCTACCCGCAATCCGCGAACCGTCGTCGATCATGATAGTGACGAGATGGACGAAGACCAGGACGCCGAGGGCGAGGATGAGGAAGAAGATGCAGAGGCGAGCAACGACCAGGACGCTCTGGGAAACGGAGACAGCGACGAAGATGCCGAGGGCGAGGACGACGACGTAGACATGGACATGGACGATCATCCTCCACCCCCTGTCATCACTCGACATCCTGCGCCCAGTAAGGGCAAGTCACAGACAATGGTCTCCGCCCCACCTGCAGGCACTTTGGAGTCTGTCGAAGCGAAGGAAATGGAGGACGACGATGACGAGGAGCTGTCAGAACTCGATTCGCAAGAAGACGATGAGCTGGAGGGCAATGACGAAGAGGATGAGGAAGAAGACGAGGAAGATGAGAGCGACGAAGACGATGAGAACTCGCGAAGTGCAACGCCGGACTTGTCGAAATTGACGAAGCGTCAACGTGGGCAATTCGTCGAATCAGAGGGAACGGAGACGAATGAACTAATGGCCCTGTCCAACGAAGCTCTCAAGAAGAAGCACCTGACAGCCGAAGAGCACGTCCAACGAAGGGCAGAAATGGCTCGCCGGAGGAAGAATCTGTCCGAGAAGAGGAATGAAGAGGAGAAGGTATGGATTGCAGTTCCTTTCCTTCGATCATTAATGGCACTGACTTGAATCTAGATGGACACCATCAACAAACTCCTACACAAACAAGCTCCTAAGCGTCGTACTCGTGCCGAAATGGAAGCTGCGCGCGCTGCTGAAGCTGGCGAGACTCCTGCTGCCGAGAGAGATGCGAACGCTCTAGATCCGACATATGTGAGATGGGTCAGCCGAAAAGAAGGGAGCGTGGTCTGCGTTCCCAAGGACTGGCAGGAGAGTCCTGTCGGAGAGCAATTCGGCTTCTCATCAAACGGTGGC
>JAASFF010000742.1:308578-458103 GCA_013365195.1 Cercospora citrullina | reverse complement strand
TTTTTTTTTTTGCAGCCTGCCAGCACGCATCTGAGCGGTCGCTGAGGTGCTATAGATACTTGCATAGCGCAGAGTCATCACTCTGGATATTATACACAGCACGACATTCGGACGGCCCACGTGGATATTGTATAGCTCGCATTGCGGCACTTCCACCTCTCGCGGCATCGTGGCGAGCACTGTCCCCGTTCGTCACTGGTACAGCAGGCATGGCTGGACACCATTTCCTGTTACTTTCTTGCTCAATGAACTCTCCTCCTACTTACGGACATGTTCCAACCTCCCCCTGCATGATCCTTCCACATCACATCGCCAGTGGCGGAGCAGGATGTACTTGTCACTGGGAGGCTTGGACTCGATGTTCTTTGATCTTCTCCCTGTGATTTGGCTTTGCTGCTTCGTTCCGCCGAGCAGGGAGACCTATCACCAGCCTTGATATCCGAGACTCTCTCTCGGAAGTGGCAGACAAAAAAGAATGTATCAGGGTCTAGGTCTCGCTTTGTTCTATCTGCTCATCATGAGAACACACTGCACCAACGTCAACATACTACTGAGCACCGCGACACACTCTCCAAAATATTCAGACTCTCTCCCGGGGATCATTGCTCCAATTGCATCGACCAAAAAATGTGGGCCGAGCTTAAGAGCAAGCAAGAGATCGGCTACAGAAGCAAAAAGAGATTGTTTGAAATGTCTCATTCCCCTAGTATATTATTAGTCATTGTTCGATTATCCAGGAGACAGCAGAGATTACACACCCTCACAGGCTTGAACTGTGAACCTCTCGATTGCAGAGTCGCTCCATGGAAGCAACTATAACAGTCGAACGCGCTAGCCAATTGCGCCAAGGAGGATTTGACGAATGTGATTCGCCAATTTATGTCAATTCCGCACCACAATAGAGTATGAAGACTCATATGTCGCTGCGAAGAACGAGCAACAGCGGTAGCTTCTCGATTTTGTGAATGGGACTTGTAGAAGCAAGAGCTGCACACATCACAGTCCATCGCAAAATCAAATCGTCATCGGTACAATTTACTTCATTAACATCATCAACCATCAATAGTTACATCAGAATCGTTCATACACAGCTGAACAAGCACCCAAAAAATCATAACCCGCGTAGCAAAAGCCTCGATCTTCCGATCTGGCATTATCTCATTCTCTCCCCGACATCCTTCTCCCAGTTGCCCTTATCCTGCAACCACTCCGCCCACTCCATAACTTCTCTCGCCCACTCCCTCGCCTGCTCCCTCGTCACAGCCTCTTCGTCTGCCAGAATTTGAGTCCACAACCCCATCTCTTTCCCATCACCTTCAATCCAGCAATTATAAAGCCACGCCGTCTCACAATTCGCTTTCGTTTGATGATATTCCATCGCTTCATATAAGAGCTCTCCATCCTTCGTTCGGACGGGAAGATAATTCAGACAAGTACTCATAGATGCAAGATCGAAGAGGTCTTGTGCTGAGGGAGAAATCTTTTGAGCGAGACCGGAGCGGATCAAGTTCCAGGGTGCGTGGACGTCGGGAGCTTCGGAGTCTTGTTTGGATTTGAGAGATTTGAGGAATTGGAGAACGGTGGTGGGCTTGCCTGTCGAGGAGGAGGATTTGGTGGGGATCGGGATGATTTGGAGGGTGCGTTCGAGAGTTGGGCCTGCGAGGTCCATGCAGTCGGGAAGCGAAGTCTGCATCCAGGGTTCGAGGAAGGGCCAGGTGCGGCCGTTTTCGTTTTGACTGAAGATTGCGGTGGACGTGTTGGTTTTGAAGGCGAGGAAGAGGGCGAGCGCGGCTTTAATGAGGATGAAGGGTGGAATACTATGCTGGCTGCGCAGCGCGGAGAGGTATGGCAGGCTGACGCAGATTTTAGGGGCAAAGTAAGTCTTGCGGTGGGCGGCTGTGGCGTGAGGGTTATAGTCTGAAGGTAGTTGTGGGAACAAGGACGGAGTCTGCGACGTGAGGGTCGAGAGACGCTGGATCTGCCGGTTTACAGCGCGCGCAGCAGCGGGCGACGTGCGGTGGAGGAAGTATGTGTCTGCCCAAGCCTTGTAGGGAACGTGTGCGCTCAAAGGTGTCGATGGCGAGGCAAGGAGTGCATCGAGGTCATCCAGAAAGCTTGAAAGCGCGAGACCGTCACTGTAATCGAATTAGCAAGCCCAAACGGAGATATGGAGGAAAGACGTACAACGCCGAGTGCTGGAGCGCCCAGATGAGTCCAGATTTGCCGGTAGAGTTCACCTTGGCCACCTTCACCAGGAAAGACGGATAAGGATGATCGACTTCGTGGAAATGCATACCGTCGTACAGCAGCTTGACCAAGTCTTGCGGTTGGTCCACTGCTTCGATATTGCCCACCGCATACTTGAACCACTTGTCCTTCGATCGCATGATGACTCGCATTGTTGGCTCTCCATTCGTACCCTTCAGTTCGAAGCTTCGCTGCATGGCGTGGTGATCGATAGCTACGCGCAATGCAGCGTAGAGTTCATTGACATCAGCCTGCTTAGTCGTGATTGCCATACGGTGATTGACTTTGGCTGTCCCGGCTACATTGCCAAAGACCTCGTAGCCAAGATCCCAAGATGGGAGAATGTCCTCAACATCCTCATCCCATGAGAAGCCAAGAGGAGTAATGGCCTCCGCTACTTGCTGCTTAATCTGTGCCATTACTGCTGGCTCTCCTAAAGTGATTGCAACATCATCGGTATCAGGAGGACCTTCACGCTTCACATCCAGCCCGGGCGGGAGTGATTTTGTGTTGCTCCTCGATGACAGCAATTCCGCTTGTTTTTGTACCGTTCCAGCTTCGATGATCTCCTCAGTCGTGATGTCCAGCCCGAGGTTCCGTTTGACCATGTTGCGAAATCTCATAGACGTGATGCTGTCTGCGAAGTCGCCAACAGAGCTTTCAGGTAAGACGTCGACACCGAGAAGTTTTCGCCAGAGTTTGATCAAGTCATCCACGGTCACACCAGATACCTTGGCTGGTGGTTCGGCCTCAGTCAAGGAATCTTCATGGTTTTGTACAATCTCTTTCAGCTCAACCTTCCTGACCTTGCCACTTGACGTGCGAGGATAGTCTTTGAGACCGAGATCTTGCAAGGTGTAGAAGTTCTCTGGTACGAAAGCAGGACCCAGAGCTGCTACGAGGACTTTGCGAATTTCGGCAGTGGGCAAAGCGTTGTCGTTTTGCTGCTGGATGATTGCGACTGGCACTTCGCCCGCTTCTTCACTTCGTACACCTACTACTTGTGCCTGTATCTCGTTAGTTCCACGACTTGTTCACTTGCATTTGGTCGCATACCTGAATCTTGAGCTTCGCATCCAGAACGGCCTCGATCGCAGCCGGAGCGATATTCTCACCTCCTCGAATGATGAGATCTTTGTAACGACCCGAAATCGTCACAGTGCCATCATTCGCCATGATGCCTTGATCACCTGTGACAAACCATCTACCGTACTCATCATTATAGAAGCTTTTCGCAGAGAAGCCACCAAGATAACCCTGAATAAGATGAGCTCCGCTGATGTGCATCTCACCAGCTTCGCCTCGCGGCACAGGTTCGCGTGTGTCCGGAGCGCATATTCGCACTCGCGCCCCGTCGACCACTGATCCCACAGATACCACTTCGGTGGTTCTGGTGTCGAAGAAAGCTGTTGTGATAGGTACGGCTTCCGTAGCGGCGTATGAATTTGTCATGCTCTTGCATCTGAGGCCTGACCAGCATAGTTGGACATGCTCTAGCAGAATGGTGGTAGCGCCTAGCTCAATATTTCTGAGAGAAGAAGTGTCGGTAGTTGATGCGCTGGGGTGCGCGGCAATCGCTTGAAGGATTGCAGGGACGGAAGGTAGATTTGTGCATCGCTCTTGGTCAATACTGCTCACGCGTCAGCTCAGAAGAACCCAGAAGAGCAAAGGGAATGTGAAACGCTTACGCTCGAAGAGATGCTGCTGGATCGAAAGACGCAGAGGGGAACACAGTGCAGCCCCCCGCGATCATGAACCCGAGCGCGATATTGACTCCAGCGATATGATGATTCGGCATATGACAACAGGTCCGATGCGATGGGGTGAGTCTCAGTGCCATAGCCTGTGACAAGAGAGAATTCCCGACACTGGCATTGGTATGAACCCCGCCCTTGGCCAGCGATGTCGTGCCGCTCGTGAAGACGATAACAGCAACCTCGTCATCTTCCGACTGTACGGGAGAGTCCATCGGGCTGTCGTACGGCCTGTCATCGTCCCAGTCCTCTGCGTGTTTGCCGGACTTGAATAGTTCATAGAAATTGATCCAAGACTCGGGTGATGCATTCGATTTCAGCTCCGGAACTGCGCGTACAGACATCGCAGAGATAATGTCTGGAACGGCACTGACCAGTTTTGCTGCAATACCAGCATCTCCGGCGATGATAGCTCTCGGCCCCGACGTCTTCAGCATATGTTCCACTTCGGTCACATTTGCTACACCTCGGGGGTTCAGCGGCACGAATGGGCATCGCAGTATCGATGCAGCTCTGAAGGTGACAGCCCATTCCATGCCATTGGGCAAGTATGTTGCGATTGGCTGACCTGCTCGCAAGCCTTGAGCGCGAAGGCCGCTCGCCAGTAGTCGTGCAGCATATTGTAATTGTCCGTGGGACCAGCGAAGATACTGAGCTGAAGAGGCATCCTGTGGTCGTAGGCTGTACTTCTCGGGGAAATTTATCGATACAATGTCGCTAGGCTGGTGCATACAAATCAAGGCAGGCCTCCGAGCATATTGGTCTGCGGTGTGTGCAAGCAATTTGCGAAGTCCCAATACCGGTCTGGGCAGAGCCGCTCCATGAACTTCTGATATTGAAGAATCTAAAGGTCGCATATTCTCCTGGCGATTCTCCGCCAGTTGAGTCTCGGGTAGGCCGGTCATTTTGTGCGACGAGAAGATGCTTGCGAGCACAACGCAGCGACATGACTTTGGGAAATATATAGCCGGCAATCTTCTTCGCTACATTGGCGCACCATTATCACCCTGGCTCTCAGAGAGGACATCTATGCGCTGCTGGTTGACCTCGGTCAAGTCACAGAATTCTCAAGAATTGGTGCTTGATGATTCGGTGGCATCAGGTGCAAGTGCTATGAAGAGTCTAGCTTCAGGGTGTGACAGCTTGACAGGCTTCGCTCGTTTGCATACTATCTGCTTGGTGAAATGTTCGCCGAGCGAGTTAGGTATGAGTGTCTGGCGATCACGAAACTTGTCGCTGGGTTTGGATACGCCATCGGGGCTAGAGGCTAGTGGACACGAATTGAGCGTCGTCCAGCGATCGTGAGGTAGTCAGTGGAAGTAACCATCTTTGCCGTCGACTTGCAGACATTGCAACACTGCGCTTCGGGCGGGATAAGCATAGTGTCTGTAGACGTGACGCTGGAGAAGAGTATTGAGCGAAGGATTGCGACTTGAGAAGGAGGAGAGAGGCACGGGGGAAATGAGAAATACAGACAAAATCTTAAATTGTGGGGCTACCCAACTGTGACGACGAGGGGTCTGACCTGCTGCACTTGCCAACACCAGCAACCTCAAGCAACAGAAATTGCGATATCCATCTCGTCCATCTCAACGATTGCAACAGACCATCGCAAGGGCAGACGGGCTCAAGAATTCAACGAGTCTGAGCTGCAAAATCCGCTGCTCCAGCCAAATTACCTCAGCGGTTTCGGCTCGGCACGATTGTCTGGCAGAGCATACAGGAAGCTTCGTCTGTGCTCTGCAGTGCAAGATGATACCGTTTCCGCGTGGCAGCGTGTGCGGTAGAGGACCAGGGTCTTCACAGAACGCATGAACGATTTGTAGACGGAGTGCGGCGCGGGGATCAAACGTCGTGGCCATGTTGAGCTGACACCAATGATGAGAAACATGCTCCCGCGCAGCTGAGATAGCGACAGATGAAGACCAGTTGACAACGTACAGCATAAGCGACACATCGAGCGGCCAGCACGCTGATCAAGCTGACTTGCATTGAAATACAGTAGCTTTCTCAACGATTTGCCTTGCTAAGGGATCGCATGCATATGTGCATGGTATCACTGGACTCGACGAATCTCAGCATCGACTATACGCATGTATAAGAGACAAGATCTGAGCCTTTGAAGGTAAGTAACCGTGTTGCCGCTCTACAGGCGCCCAAGCGAGAGGAAACGGTATCCAAGATCACCAGCAACATGTTGATAGATTTGGCTCAGCCGGTACGACCGTTTGAACGTTGCACGCTTCCCGCAAGCCTACTTTCGCTCTGTTCATACACACCTACTCAGACAGACGTACAATCATTGGCGTCTTCACTGCATCGAGCCCTTGGATACATGATTCGATTGCAAGATGCTTGAACAAATAACAAAATCAGTATGTTCACGGTAGGTCCAAAATTTGTCAAGGTACATTATCCTTCTTCAGGTGCGGAGCCAGCAGACGATACCAACATTGAAAGCTCATACAGACATCGAAACGGGTTGATCTGCCCAGGCCGTTATGTGGGACTCTAACCATGGTCCGTCGATATTACGCATGTCTCTCATGCTATCAAGTGTCGCGATTGAGAGCCTCAGTTCTTGCGACGCACTGTATAAGAAGGCAGAGGATTTCCTCCTCTTCTCATTCTCATCAGCAACAGCGTCTTTTCACAGCAACCAACTACCCACATTCGCTCATCAGCCTCAGCAACTCAAAAACCACAAAAAAAATCCAAAACAAACAATCAAAATGGTCAACTTCGTCGAGATCTTTGCTGGCGCTGCCGCATTGTAAGTCAAGTATCGCATCAAGATCGTCAGTTGCCCTTGCTCACACTTTCAGCTCCACTGTCGTCGCCGCAGGTGGCTATGGCGGCTATGGCTCCCCAAGCTACGAGGCTGAGAAGCCACACTACGAGGCCGAGAAGCCAGAGTACCAGCCTAAGGAGCCAGTTTACGAGGCACCAAAGCCAGAGTACCACCCTAAGGAGCCATCGTACGAGGGCCCCAAGTACGGACCAGGTTACCAACCAGGTTACCCAACCAAGTCGTACTACCCTACCACAATGAGGACCACCACCATCCCAGCAACAACCACAACCATCTCGACCACCACTACTACGACCTCGGCAACGACTACGACTACCACTGCTGCCGTCGTGCCAACTCCATACAACATCTACATTGGCAACGTCCTCACTGATGCGATCACTGAGTTCCTCCCAGCCATCGGCGACGCCGCCTTCGTAGCGAACGATGCAGAACTCGCTCAAGACCTCCTGACCTTCGGCAACTTCCTCGACACCGATGTTACCGCCGACGTCTTCATCTCCTCGCCCAACCCACAGACTGGTGACGGTTCTGTTCTCTTCGACTCCACCACTGCGCAGTACGCTCTTGCCAACGTCGGCAACCAGTTCCTGACCACCACCGAGGGCGAGACCGCATACTACGTCTTCTTCGCCGATGCCACTGACGCAGTCGCGGGCGAGGGCAACCTTTTCGTCACCGTCGCTCAGGACGAGGACGATGACTCTCTTGACCTCCGCATTGCCTTCCCTCTTGGCGATGGTGTTGCCTCTATCAACGTCCTCAGCGTCTGCCCAGGCGAGTCTCTCGATGAGGTCTTGGTCATCTCTACTGGCGAGCTCGTCGAGTGCACACGTGTCGAGCTCAACTATGTCGACCTTGTCGGCGACGACAACTAGAGCACATGAGATCGATGAGGATGGGAGTACGAAGATAAAGACCAGACGAGACCCTGCTGAGGCTGTTACTGCCTGCTTTTGTGCCTAATGGCATATCTATAATTCCGTAACATCTGTAATACTGCTTATTCGAAAGACAATCTGTCTTTCCAAACTATGTTTCATGCTTCACAGCAACTTTCAGTAATTGGGTCGCTCCGTATCAAGTGCTCGCCTGCCTTTCTCTTCTTCAAGCATGTTCAATGCCATTTTAATACTTGCTTCTGCATCAGACTTTTCCTCAATATTTCTTTGACGCGGCACACTCGGCCGTATCGAATAGCGATAGTTCTATGTTTTAATTTCTGTGCAGTTGAGAGTTTTACCACGAGAGCACCTCTTTGGCTGGGTTACAGAGACGGCAGTCTGCATTGTCGCACAGTCATGAGTGTGTCGAAGAGATCTGAACTGAAACCTCGGGGTTCCCCGAGGAGTACCTTGCTCATACTGACAGGCACATGCGAAAAAAAGTGGGTCGGGAAATCCTTCGGGTTTCCGGCCTCCAGCCATTGCTACGATCGCGAGAGTCTTCGGCTGCTGCTTTCGCGGGGATATTGATATATTTGAATTCAATGGCACTTTCGGCGTTGCCAGTGCATCATCTCGTCCGCAAATCTCCAATTGCGTTTCTCATCAGTTGTGTTTCTTCGATCGTGCAGCCATCATGTTCACAGCACCCGTAGATAAGGTCGAATTGACGACCAAAGACACTCCAGGCTACACGTATGCCGAAGATCTTACAGAAGAGAGCGCGAGATTAACATCTGAGTTGCTGACGCTCAATCACGATCTTTATCATACACGATGGTGAGACTCAATCCCACCTATACACAGCAAAGCGCGGCACTGACGATTCTCATGCAGGAACGCCGGTTTTCACAACCACATCACCCACCATTTACTCGCCATGTACTCGCTCGGAGCCACGACAGAAGAGTTGAAAGATATGTGGGATTACAACGCACCATATCAAGCGCCTATCGATCGAGATCACGAAACTGTGCCGAGCGACCTTGATTTGCATGATCCGTCAGTCTTCAACGAATGCTTAGGCAAAGACGTACACTATATCGACTTTTTGGAATTCTTCCAGTCCAAAATAAAATCTATGGGTCCTGAGGCGGTCGTGCGGGAGTATGTGCTCAAGGGCGACGCTCGAGCAGATGATATATTCTGCAGAATGTATGCAGGTCAGTGCGCCAGTCTCGTTTCCCTTTTAAAATTTATTGGCTGACAATGCGACAGATCTCGTACATCCAATGATCCATCTTGGATGTGCGATAGAGTGGCATCAATCCAGTGTCCTGGCAGAATCTCTCGCGGGAGCCTGTGTGCACGAGAACTGGCCCAAAGAATTTCTGCTTCCCACAGAAGAATATCTGCGCAAGAATCCCGAATCGAAGTCACATCCTCTCCTGCACATCACGAAAACGATGCAATACGATCCTGCCATCGCTCAGGCAGTCAAGGACGACGACCCCTTCAACAAGATCGCAGATGGTCTCATGAAGCGAGTGAACAGCGAGCAGTTCGCTCGTCATCTCAGCCAGTTTCGAGTTGAGCCCACAGAAGAAGACATCCAGCAAAAGATGAGCGAAATGATGCACACTGCCGCATACATCATGGGCGCTGCTCAACGACCCGGCAAGCGGGAGAAAATCGACTTCGTGTTGCTGCATAACGTCACACTTTCCGGATACTATCCCGCCATAATTGGACAAGACTGGTTGACCCTCGAAGAGAAAGCCCGCATCCTCGAAGCCAAAGGGCGAGTCGACGCTGTGATGTACGCAGGCTGCGGATGTCCAGATCTGTATCCCGAACGCATCATCAACTACGCTCCAAAGAACAAAACAGATAGCTGGCCAGAACTATTCCATCGTTCGATCGTATATCGCGACGAAGGCCATGCCACGAAATTGATTCGCTCGCTCTACAGCCTGGAACAGCACTTCACAGATATGTGCTGCGAATTGCCAATCGCGAAGACAGACTTTGTGCAGATTGCTCATATCGCGATGGATTCCATCGAGAGATCTATGCAGCCAGGAGGGACGAAGATGCCAAAGGAGGTTGCGGAGACCATGGCGAAGAGTATTGGCCATGGCGGAGAGTTCGTTGTCGCGAATGCTACGCGATGGGTGTTCTATGACGGTCTTGCAAAGGCTTGGGATAATGTTCCAGATTTGGCAGAGGGTAAGCCGGTGTCATTGCATGACAGTGCTCGGGGGTCGCCTGAGCGGTCGTAAGCATTGTAGAATAGATGAGCATCTGCATAGTCGTTAGGATAACAAGAAATTGCTCAACCAGCTTAGCAACATGATGCAGCGCTTCTGTGGTATGCCATATCGTGCAATCTCAACATGACTGTACCCAACCTCAGCTCGATGTCTTTGCGAAGCCTGCAGATTGCAATGGCCTGTTGATTGTCTTCGAGAGCAAACCAGTGCGCCGGCAGGAACGAGCTGAGGTGCAGACCCATGTCGTCAACGGCTGAGTCCCAGCGAATCAAAGTCTTTGGTGTACTAGCCGAGCAAGGATCTGGAACTCCGAAGACGCTATGGCCGAGATGCTTGCGGTGCTTGGTTCTCTTCTACTCAGACCACAGTCTCTACATAGAAAAGTCTCAGGGATGGCAGGCGGAAAGCATAGTCAGAATTTATTTGCTGTTGGCCAAGGAGAAAGGATGAAGGAATTGCGCGTGATGAAGTCGGAGGAAACGATCTTACACGAATGACAAAAGTCGCGAATGTCAATGAGCAAATCGTTAGTTAACCCCGAACGGAGCTCCGGGGCAGAAACCATGAAGCACGTTTCATCGACCTCTTGATTCATCTTGATGTGGTTGCGACTCAGCAGTCGAAGACTCTATACAGTGTCAGCTTTGCTCTTACCGGGTGTGTCCAAACGAACGACAACAAGCACAGCAACGCACCAAATCGTGAACAACATCACCAGATATCCAGCCATGCCCGACAACAAAGCAGCCTGGATTCCAGCACCCAAAGCACGCCTAGAAGTCAAAATAGCTCCATATCCTACCCCAGGCCCCGAAGACGTCATAATCAAGACCTCACACGTCGCCATCAACCCACTCGAATACAAAATCCAAGACACCAACCCTCCTATCGCCGGCAAAGAAATCCCATACCCAACAATTTTAGGCGCAGATATATCTGGCACAGTCGTCGAAGTTGGACCCGAAGTCTCAGCACGCCGCATAGGTGACCGTGTCATTGCAAATGCGAATGGAGCACAAACAGGCCAACCTGCGAGGGGTGGCTTCCAGTTATATGTGCAACTAGACGAGAGCAACACGACACTTCTGCCAGAAAATTTCGCACTCGAAGCTGGAGCTGTCCTACCATTGGCGTGTGATACCGCTGCAGCAGGGCTCTTTGTTCCCGAGCAACTGGGTCTGCACACAAATACCCTAGGTGGTGATGCGACCAGTTCAACAGCACCTGGACCAGGTTCTGTACTGTTGATCTGGGGAGGCAGCTCTAGTGTTGGTTGCTGTGCGATTCAAATGGCCAAGGCAGCAGGCTATGAAGTCTACACAACAGCGAGTAAACGCAATCATGATTTGCTTCGTTCGATTGGCGCGTCAAGAGTCTTCGATCATGCTCAACCAGATGTCGAAAGTGAGATAATCGCAGCCCTGGAGGGGAAGACAGTCATTGGAGCATATGATGCTATTGTTGACCAGGAGAAATCGTTCCTGCCTTGTGCGAGGATCCTGGCAAAGACAACTGGGCCAAGGAAGATCGCTGCGGTGTTGAATCCGCCTAACGTCGAGCTTCCAGAGGGCGTCGTTGCGCAGAGATGTAAGTAGACTTTCTCGATTCTGAAATGACTGCAAGGAAATCAGCTGACAATTTACATAGTGAGCATTCCTGCTTTGAGAGCTGGTCCAGTCTATAAAATCGTACATGACTGGATGGAAAAGGCACTTGCTAAGGGCAGCCTCCAACCTAAGCCAGATCCCGAGATTGTCGGAGTTGGTCTCGAGTACATTCAAGATGGTATCGACAGGATGCGAAAGGGCGTCAGCGCAACAAAGCTCGTGATTCAATTATGATTCCTCAATCCGTAGCAAACAATTTACTGCAAGAGAAGTCAGGGATCCAGCTAGCAGACTGAACAAAATGCCAAGATATCGGATTCATCTGTCCTCGCGAGACGCTCACGATGGCAGCGCTTTCAAGTGAGAACACAATCCGAAGCCGTCGTGAATGAACACGTCGATGTATCCACGTCGTGGAGTCTACGCGATGCCTTCGTCGCCACTCGCTCACGAAATCCCGTGATCGGGTTTTGCGTCGGGGTATGCCACATGGCGGAAATTCAAACCCTGCACATGCAGATCTTCACAACCTCCATTGGCGATCTTCGACACGAGATGTGCGAGAGAGTTTCTCAACGGGTCGCGAGATTTATGCAGGGCCGCGCAAGTGGCTGCGAAATCGTGTTTGGGCATGTGGGCACAGTCGAAAGCCAACAAGCCTTTCTCGCAGAGCTCCAAGCTTTGTCAAGCTCGACGATGGATTGCCCGACGTTCGACTACTTGCCAAACTGGCACGAATGTCCGCTGATCACTGGAGTCTGATGAGGGGAGCGAGAGCCGGAATACCTGATAACTCTGGCCTGATTCGTGGTTGTGCGCTGTTGATCATTTGATGATGTTTCCAAGTGTATTTTGTGCCCCGTACGTCAAGTCCCCCGGGACATAAGCTCTAAGCCCGAACAGAACAGCGTAATAATACACGCACCTTCTGCTACCCCTGCTCGTTCCCTTGCAGCACTGTTTGCAAAAACGTTTTCCAACTTGATCTTCTTTGGCATCTGTGGTTCTTGTTTGAAGTCATTATTGGTGCTTGATATCGAGACTCGGATTCAGTGTCAAGTTTCCTAAACCAGAACGTGGACGGCATATCTGGAGACGGCAGCAAGCGTGTTCCAAGAAGTTCCAGCGAGCCGAGCACAATGGCAGAGGAGCCCAAAATGCCCACAGCGCACGAGAATTCACGAAGCGATGCGAGCTCGACCACAGCTAGCTCGACTCGCGAGGAGAAAGAGAGGGACGCGGAGCCTCCTCAGAACCCGGACGCTGCGCAAACAGAGAAGCAAGAAATTCCCGAGACAGTTCCCAGCGGGCCAGTGGCTGTGCCCAGAGCCGAGCGCAGAGGTCTTTGGGCGAATTTGTCGATCGTTTCTGAGGTCGAGAAGCCTTCCGAATACAAGAATGGCACGAAGTGGATGATGACCATTATTCTCGCGTTCGCTGCTGGGACGAGTTCGACAGGCGCCGCAATCTTCTATCGTAAGCCTGGCAACGCCACGACTGAGCTCATGTGTGCAATGCTGATTTGACTGCAGCCGCCCTTCGTCCTGTGGCCGAGGATTTGGACACTTCGCCCAGCGTAGTCAACTTATCTTTGGCATTCTACTTGCTGATAATGGCTCTCACGCCCATGTGGTGGTATGTGCATTACCAAATGCAGATGCATTGTAGTCCGGACTGACGTTAGCGACAGGGCCTCCTGGTCAGAAATTTGGGGCCGGCGAACAGTCTACATTGCTTCATTTGGGCTCTTCGTTATATTCTCGGTCATCAGCGCTGTCAGCGTCAACATCGCGATGCTCATCGTGTTCCGGATCCTCACCGGCAGTGCTGCGGCCGCTGTGCAGGCGGTCGGATCGGGGACAGTCGCAGATCTCTGGGAACCAAAGGAGCGAGGCAAAGCAATGGGAGTCTTCTTCCTCGGTCCTCTCTGCGGACCAGGTATCGCGCCAGTCATTGGCGGTATCTTGGCCCAGGAACTCGGCTGGCGAAGCACACTCTGGGCTCTCGTCATCTTTGGCGGCGTTCTCTTCCTCTCCATCGTCTTTCTGCTTCCCGAAACTGTTGCCAGACGTGAGAAGGTGAAGAAGAGCGTCATCGCACGTTTCACTGATCCAGTCAAGACACTAGGCCTCCTCAAACACCCTCCAATTCTGGTCACGGTTTATTCTGGCGGCCTGGGATTCGCTGCAATCTACGTCATCAACATTGCAATCCAAGCGAACTATGGCGAAGCCCCATACAATTTCGATGTTCTCATCGTTGGCCTGCTGTACCTCGCCCCCATGCTGGGCTATGCCGTTGCTTCCCAGACTGGTGGGCGCTGGATAGACTACCTCATGAAGCGAGGCGCCGAGCGCGCCGGCCGCTACGATGCCGAAGGCAAGCCGATCTTTTTGCCAGAAGACCGCATGCAGGAGAACATTTGGATCGCTGCCTCGCTCTACCCTGCAGCCATGATCTGGTACGGCTGGGTGACAAAGTATGGTGTCCACTGGATCGTCTCTTGCGTTGCCAACTTTTTCTTCGGCATTGGAGCCATGCTTGTCTTCGGGTGTGTCCAAACCATGCTGACGGAGTTCACGCCCAAGAAGTCTTCAGCCGGCGTGGCCTTGAACAACTTTGTGCGACAGATCTTGGCTACGATCGCGACCGTGGTCGTCCAGCCTCTGATCGATGTCATGGGTACGGGATGGATGTGCACCACGATTGCTCTGTTCTGCTGGATTACCGGCAATCTGGCCATCCTTGCGCTGAAGACGAAGGGACCCCAATGGAGGGAGAAGATGGATAAGAAGCTCAATGCTCCCAAATCGTAGGAGGAGTGACGAGCGTTGTGGTATGTGCTGGATATGAGAAACCGGTAGAACATTGCTCAATGCGCGGCTGCTGGTGCGTTATATGGACACGGTGGAAATTTGGATAGTACCTCAAGTAGACAAAGAGGATGTGACTGTGTGGTGTCTCTGGATCGTAATGAACATTGACGTATTGTACTTACATGTTCCGTCTCAAAACATCGCTGATACCGCCGCGTCTCAATTGCTGTGAATGAAGCCAGTGGACGTGGTGATGATTGATGAGGGAAGGAGTGGGGTACAGTGGAAATCCTGGTCGAAGATGAAGTTGCCAAGACAACATCTTCGTCCTACGCGTCGCGTCTCTCAAGACGCGTAGAGTCAGGTCGGCGAACATGCACCAGCACGAGCAAGAGATGCAGGCTTCCGAGCAGCAAGATGAGTTTGCAGGATGATGCCCGCGACATGATCCCGTTGGGGATCACAATGGCCGGCAACGTACAGGGCGACGATGTGGTTTGTAGGCGATGAGCGCGGGCAAAGACGACAGTGACAGTGCACAGTTCGACAATGAGCCTGCGATGATACTCCGTCCACTTGGATACGATTTCGCAAGAGGTTGGGAGATTGCCAGCATATTGCTGGACATGTATACTTCGCTCTGCCGATACGGGGGATCAGCAGGCAGGAGGCTTGTGATGGTTGATACCATCTTCATAAGAAACGCCAAAAAGCAGCACTTACGTGCTTACAGTACGAATCGAACACACGACCTGGAAGGCTTCCAAATGGCAAAAGGGAAGGCCTCCGAAGAGACATCTCAGATGATTGGTGTTTAGCCACTTCCCTGACAAAGTAGTATTCCGTTGCAGTTATAAAGGCAGGACCCGTCTCTTGCGGGACACCGCCAGCGGCTGTGCCACCGCGGAGCAAACAACGCAACACGATCGCGAGAGTCCGGGGAACGAGCCAATTCCGCTGGATTCTGCAAGTTGCAAGTATTTCAATCATCCTTCTACATGTTTAAATGACACCTCGCACACGATCAACGAGTTCGTCGACATTGTTTGGCAGAAAATCGCCTCTCCAAGCCACCATGCCGTCAGGGCGCACGAGCGCGAGTCGACGCTCGTACAACTCGGCCGCATCCTTCGACGAGATGGATATCGACCGCAAAGGCAATCCGACCTTGCCTGCCGCTTCTTCCAAACGTGAATCACCTGCCGACTCAGATCCGAAGCGCAACAAGACGAAACCATCGCCGAACAAATCAACAGTAGATCTGTCTTGCTCGAGCCAGCAGTGAGGTGCTCGATGACCTGGTCTGGCAGTCTGGATATACACCTCAGGGTCATCAGCTGGAGCCTCAGAACCATCTGGGACAACTAGCGGCGAGCCCGCATAGTTGTACCCCAGCGCAAGCCCGAGACTCTGAAACTCTTGTCGCATGTTTGCCGCCATGTTCTCTCCGGTCATGCGTCTCTGGTCTTCACCCTCCGGAGTGTCATCCAAAATCTTGTCTTTGCCAGTCTGCCAGATGGCAAAGTTCTTGGTTGAGGTCTGGCCATTCCGCACCGCAATGGGTCGACGTTCAATCTCGTATGCTGCGATGAGATTTGGTCCGCCCCATCCCTCTAGCAGAGCTTGCAACATCCAGCTGATATCAGACGCGTCGCCCATGCCGGTGTTCATTCTTCATGACAGGTAAGTACGTATCATTGTGCAATCACAGAAGGGAATACTTACCCATGGCCACCTGTTGGAGACATTGTATGAGCAGAGTCTCCAGCGAGGAACACTCTTCCGGAGCTGTATCGATCCGCCGTGAACTGGGATCTGCGCCACTGGAGAATCCTCTTGACGTCGAAATCGATATCGTCTCGGCCCAGTGCTTTCTTCACGAGAGGCTTGATGTTGTACGTGCTCGCATCAATCCTCTCCTTGATGCCCGCGACTGCAAAACGCCAAAGGTTGCGGCCATCGATCGTGGTGAAGTTGCCCCATGTGCCCTCTGTACCGATGCACATGTATCGTTCTGCCGCAGCTCCGAAAGGCGGCTTGCCATTGATATCGACCTCCACGATCGAACTCAGCATGAGCCCCAGATCTTTTCCTTGAAATTCAATGCCCAACGACTTGCGAATCGCACTTCCGGGACCATCGCAAGCCACAACATATCTTGCTCTGACCGAGTCAAGCAGGCCTGTCTCGACATTCTTTATAGACAATGTCACACCGTTCGCGTCCTGCTCACAGCCAGCAACCTCGAAGCCATACCTCATCTCAGTCATCTTCTGTTCGACTACCGCTCTCGCCAGAATCGGATCGAACCAACACTGCGGGCACCTTTGCAACACCTCACTACTTTGCTCTGGCAGTTCGCGCTTCTCCGCCGAATCCATCTCCAATCTCCCAATGTACTTGTCATGCAGAGCAGTGCAGAAGACTGTATCACCTGGCAAGTCTTGAGGATATCCAGAATGTGCGACTGCTTTGGCGCAGCCGAGGCGGCGCAGATATTCCATTGTTCGTTCATTGATCACGCTGGCTTTGGCTTCGATTTGTGATGATGTGCCTGGCTTGCGTTCGAAAACAGTGGTATGTATGCCTCGTTTTCCCAGGTCCAATGCCAGAGCGAGGCCGACTGGGCCTGCGCCGACAATGGCGACATCGAGGATGCTGTCCGGTGGTGCTTCGATGGAGCCCATCGTTTACTTCTTGTGTCAATCTGCGTGGGAATGGGTACGGCAAGGAGAATGATGATGATGTCGACTTTCAGCAATATTTTGACTAACGCATACAATCAAGATAGCATACAGGAAATATGTCTATCGAACAAGTTTCGTCCTTCAGCGTTACAGCAATACCAACAGATCTCTCCATTCGAGCTGCTACTGCCCGGCCATCGCTCCGAGTGTTCCAGGCGTCAATGCCAGTCGCTACCCACATATCCGAATCCCAGAGCGAAGTCAAGTCGAAAACCCGATAACAAATCCGAAATGTAACACTGGCCAAACCCCGAGGAAACCCAGGACACCTCGGTCCATGCAATGCATCAATGCCCTCAGCTCCTCAAGACAAATGCAGGAAATACACAATCCGCGAGGCCGCCCTCGAAAAAGTCGCATTCGCGTTCCTCACACTCTAATAATTCTGGTGAGATGCGAAGTGACGTTCGATACGGCATCCTCGTGTTCCTGCCGCTGCTGCTGAAAAACGCCACAAGGATGCAGGGCGAGGGCCGCGTAGATCACGGCGACAGCCAGTCAGCCCCAAAACCCGACCGATTCCCCGATTGGTCGTTCTTTTTGATGACTGTCCAAGAGGATTGATTGAGTTGTAACATAGGATAAGAAGGATTCATTAGGTTACCGGAAGGATTGAAGGACACGACGACGCTGACGGAAGGAGGATTTTGCTGACGAGGCACTAGTATGACGATGACTTCAGTTATCTGATTTGGAAGAGTCGCAAGTTTTGAGAAGCACGTCAACATCGATCGATGTGGACTGCGTTCCTTCTGCGAAGTACTCCGGTCATATTGCAACTGCGGACGGAAGGATACGAGCTGCAATGATTTGACACAGAGTTCTGGAGTCTCTGTACAAATTGTTGCAAAGACGGGTAGATCCGTATTTGCCAGAGTACGAGGCCTGACGGAGCTTCCGCACGCAAGGCTGCAGGCGAAAAAGCCTCCCGTGTCTTGGACTCTCGTATCCCAATTTCAGCAAGGCGGAAAGAGCAAGAGTGCCTCGTCTGCAAGCCACGAGACTTTGGTGTCTGTACATCTGAGGCCACCAGCCAATCCCATCCTGCTTATTCCTTCTCAGAGCTCCCTCAAACACCGACAACTGCTGATCACCATTGGTGGCAGCAATTGTGCCGCCGCAAAGTCAAATGAATGGACAATTTTCGCTCGCCGAGGCGCTACCTGCTAGGCGCAGCGTCAGAAGCAATTGACAAGCTGCGATAAGCTCGAAAGACAGCTTGGCCTTCAGTCTAATGCAAGAAAGACTCGCGAGATGGCGCAGGGTCTTCTCGTGGCTGTCGCAGCAGCCGAGACACAATGTAGCTCTGCGCATTCTGTGACGTGCCATGCCTGGCGCTCTCATCGCCCGAATACTTCACCTAGGCATCTCCGGCGCATATTGGATCGGCATTGGATTCTGGCTTCGTTCGCTCGCACTGTCGCTACACCTGCTGGACAAGGAAGCTCGTGGCGCCATCGACATTGGTCGTCGGTATCTGGCGGGGAGGATAGCAGATCAATTCGTCGTTTCGTGTCTGTGGTCGCCACAAACGTGTGAAAGTGGAACCTGGGTGGGTCTCGTTCAGTGACAGCTCGGTCGAACTCTGTTATCTCGTGGCGCTGCGTGGCTGCGGAGACTCTTAGGCTCGAACGAGCCACTCCACGAGTTTCAGTTCCGCACGACGGTCTGTGTCACACAGGAGAGGGAGAATCATACTGACTTCCTGTCCAAGTAGACATCGAAGACACTGATGAGGTGCAGCTCGCTCAGCTCAGGCAAGCCCGATTCGGCGAGGAGGGACGTTGGGTTCGGAAGGTTCCTCGGCTCGCTGCTGATTGCAGGGCTCGGAACACAATGTGTGTGAATGGGTATTGCGAACCACGTGTATCGCTTCATTCGTGCTGCTCGGATTCGCGTGCGGCGTCACTGTGCCGTGTTCTAATAGTAGATCTCAGGGTCCTAGGGCTAGGGCAACAGCTCTGGAGGCTTTGGAGTGCAGCAGCGACATCAGTGGCGTTGAAATATCGTTGCTGGCGGCCAGTGTCTCTCGCTGTCGCGATGCAGAGGTTCTGCGGCGTATCTTATACGTGGCTGCAGCAGGATCTATGATTGTCAGCCCAACCCGCAGGTTGCAAAGAGAAGCTTCGCAGGAGGAGGAAAGAAAAGCTTGGCGAGCTTGGCGGGGGGCAAAGTGAGGTGATCCGCACTAGCTGACATACTGCCGAACGTGCATTAGTTTTCTACAGCTGTAGCCTCCTCTGCTGTTGACCTCGCATTCGCGTCTCTGCATAGAGATAGGATTGGCGGAAGTATCCATGAGGAAGCGAACGCGCAGGCACCGGTGTGTGTAACTATGCCTTTCGCAGCCTGGTGGCGGTTTTGGCGAACAATTGCTGCTGTGAGCAGCACAGCTGTAGGCATTTTCATGCGGCGGCGAGAAGAGGTAAGAACCTCGCAACAAGTTCGAAGCCACCACGCTTCTGACTAGACAACGCTAAAGAGCATACAGGAAGACAAGACCAGAGGCAGGGTAGGTGTGAGCCTATTCACTCATTGGCCTAGTGCACACGCGTACTCGTTCAAGTTGAACGCAAATTGATCCGAGATGCCTCCAGTCTTATTTTGGAGACGTGCTTCTTACTGTAGCTTTGTTTATTAACCTGTCACATTGAAGGAAAGTAAGATGACGACGCGGATGAACAGGGCATGTTTTTCCCGACGCTACTGGCTGCGAAGGAACTGATCCTCCCAAGCCACCAACTCCAGTCGAAGAACGACAAGCACTCTCACAAGCAACCGCCATGCACGAACAAGACATTGAGCTCCATCGACTCGGTCCGCAGCTGCTGGCCTTGCGCTACGTACGCGCCAGAGGTACGCTTTGTGCACGACTTCGACCTGCCATATCCAGAGACTCGCGAATGTTACAATGTTCTGACCGCCACAGGATGTGTTCAGTGATCATGCCAGCAGGGTCAATTACAATTGTGAGTGCGGCTAGTCTTACGCAACCCCGATGTTTCATTCAAGTGCTGATGACGTGTGAGACTGCTGACTCTTTCTTCGATGACTGCGGCCACTCATTCCTCCGCGGTTGACGTTGAGCTGAAGGAACGCTTGACCCTGGCTTAGTCTCTCGGGTGTCGCACAGCTAGAGTACTCCTATCGTACTCTTTACGACCAAGCCTTACGCCAAGAGCACTACACCGCGAACCACCACGACGGCATGCGACAGTCTCCGGGCTAAGGAGGAGACAGCACGCGTGCAGATCAAAGTTCACAAGTGTCAGACCTGCAGCGCTTCCCACCTCATGCCGCTATTGGCCCAGATCGACACAGAGATCGTCTTCATCTGCAACCCGGTGCCTGTGATACAGCCTTCCACATGTGGCCACTTGATGGCTACCGCTTCACGCAGTAGCCGGCCTCGCATTGGTCTACCGGTTTATGGCCGGTGGAACTAGCCGATCATGCTCCATTCAGGGTAGAGTGGTTGAGCTTCCTCTGTTGGTAGCTGCAGCAGAAAGTGGGCACACTTAAAGACCTGCCGCCCTCTCGAAGCACATTGTCCATTACATACTTTCAGTTCTTGATCTTGATGAATGTTCTCAGCCTGAGTAGCTAATTCATTCCACGGCGCTACACTGCCAACATGCCAAGCACAGCACCAAGACAGCCCAAGCTACGGGCTAGCTGCGATCGATGTGGCTCTGCAAAGCTCAAATGCAGCCGAGAGCACCCAAGCTGCTCTCGTTGCGCTCAGCTCGACGTCGAATGCGTTTATGGAATCAGTCGGAAATCAAATAGGAGACCAGTCCGCGTGGAGTCTGACCAACGCCCCCGGCAAGCATCTTCCGCTGGAAGTACAGCAGTCATCACGAACCAGCAACATGCCTACCGCTTGCCTGAAACCCCGACTGCAAGCACAAATTCCGACCTGGACTCTCTTATGGGCCAATCGATCATGCCCGATTTCACCACAGCCGACTTCGCCAACATGTACAGTACAGGAGCGGTGCCGACGCTTGAAGAATTCAGCAACATGGACATCGACGACTGGAACCTCGTGGTTGCAATGAATAGCGACTTCGATACAAATCTTACAACACCCGTAGGGGAGAGGCAAGAGCCTTTGGCTTATCCACAGTCGAGCAGCGCCACTGCATCACCTCACGACACTTCGACGCACGACTGCCATAGAGAAGCATGTTCAATATTCGGGTGTCTGTCTTTCCTGGAACTCGGCAACGGGACACAAAACCAAGCTGGCATAGCACTGGCAAGTCCCACCAGTCAAGTACCTCTAGACCAAGTTCTGGGCATCAATCGCGATGCCTGCGAGCGACTCGTCCGGCTACTCAGATGTCCATGCGCGAGTTCTCCACATCTGGCCTTGCTGTACACATCAATCTTGTCAAGAGTGCTCATCTGGTACCAGCAAGCGGTGGGCTGCGCTCCGACAACACCATTGATGCCACTATCCACTGGCAATATCTCTTCCGCAGCCCCATCTACGGCCACAACAATATCATCGTATAGCACCAATTCTGCTTCATCCACCTCCACAAGGTATACCTCAGTAGGATCGGAGTCACCAATGATGAGCGAGGCATCGTCTTCATATAAGCGTACTTCAAGCATGCCGACCCTAGCACAAGCAGTAGCACCCACACAGATCGCTTTGGGAACATTTCAGATCGACGACCAGAGTGTACAAGCTGCTATGAATATTCATCTGGTCTCAAGCGAAATGAAGCGAGTTGGTGCTGTCATCGATGCCTTTGCCACGCAGTGCTCAAGCGGACCCATTCCTGGAGAAGCGGGTGGCTTCGGAGGAGTCGATGGTTTACACAAAAGCTTGAGCCAGTGGCTTCGTGCAGAGCATTCGAGGACAGCAGCGGTGATCAGATCGAAATTGAGCGAATTGAATGATTCGAATGTTGCGTTTGGCGGGATACCCAATCATGATAGAAGCGGATCGATGTCTTATTAGCCAGGCTATGGGAGATATGCAATTCTTTCATGCAACAGATTGCTTAATATTGACAGTCTATGGTTTTGACGCCATATATGTTCCTAATTTCACACTACTGTGTCGGTGTCAGCATTCGTCAGGCCCTGGCGAGTAGTGGGCAACGCCACTCTGTAAGGTGATTTCTCATTCTGGGCTGCATGACCAGGAACCTTCCAGACACGCACATGCCATGATAATGCTCGGCATTGCTTCATGAAGCCATAAAGTCGTATATGCCAGACTCCCAAAATACTGAGAAAAGCACATTCTCACTAATATTGAACAACCCCATCAACATCAACCGGCACACCTCTCAATTCATACCCTTCCTTCATAGCAATTTCCCACTGTTCTTTCACAATCTTCTCCCGCTTCTCATCCCTCAACACAAATCTCGCCTGGAAAGGCCCCGGAGCTGTAAACCCCGGATTAGGATAAGCCTTCTCACTCGAATCCATCTTACCCTCAATCCCATCTCCCGACATCGGAGGCCGAATGTCAAATGCCCAGAGCATCCCCGCCAAAGCTATCCCCAAACTATTCTCCGCAACCCGAGCGCCGGGACACACACGTCTACCTGCGCTGAATGTGAAGTGATCGCGTTTGTAAGGATCGCCCATAGCGGCGTACTCGGAGCTGTAGAGGTTGTGGTTCAGATATCTCTCGGGCATGAACTCGTGCGGGTTTTCGAAGCGGTTGGGGTCGAAGTGCAGGTAGGCAGTGTTGCAGAGGAGGATGGTGCCTTTTGGGATGATGTGGTCTTTGTAGACGACATCGGTGCTTGTGAACTGACGAATGCCAGGTGCCAGGATGGGGTTCAAGCGTAGCATTTCCTTGACGCATGCGCGGGCATAAGGCAAGTCGCAAAGATCTTCGAAGCGAGGGCAACGATTCGGCCCCACGACTCGCATGATCTCTTCTTGGGCGACTTTCTGGACGCGAGGGTTGGCGGCGAGGTGTAAGACAAGACTGTTGAGGGTTGCGGCTGAGGTTTCGAATCCAGCTTCAACCAGGCCGCCAGCGACCCAAGCAAGATCTTCTTCAGTCAAGCCTTCAGCGTACCACTTTTCTTTGTTTTCGAGGATCTCGCGACCATAGCAAGCAGGCGCCTTCCCAGCTTCGTGCTGACGCTCGAGTCGACGCCATAGATCCATTTTGATCTTGAGGACTTCCTTGCCGCACTCTTCAGCTTCTTTGCGCCCTGGCTGAAGCCACGTCGGAAGCTTCTGTAACAGTGGCAACTCATCCACGATGAAGTATGGAGGCAGTGTCTTGCGCATGATGGCTTGGCTCCTCATAGCGTTGTGCACATCCGGATGATCGATGTTCTTGACACGCGTACCGAACGTGTTTGTCAAGATGATGCTAAAGGCAAAACGCCTCATATGCATGTAGAAGCTGCGTTGATCTTCATTGTTGGTCGCAAGATCGAACAAAAGCTGCTTCGTCTCAAATTCCTGGCTTGGCACGAATGTCGAAGTCATGGGCACGGAGGTGATCTGGCGGACGACCGATCTCTGTGCTCGCCATCGAGGTCCATATGGCATTGTCGGCATGCGCATACCTCCGGTGACAACATCGTGGCCTAAGGGAGAGGGCGCCTTTGATGAAGTGCTGACAGCTTGCTTCTCCAGGATCTCACGCACAGCTTCAGGTGTGTTGATCACGACCCAGTTGTACCAGCCAATTCGAACCTTGAAGATGTCTCCATATTCGCCCGCCCATTGTCTGAAGAGCTTTGCTGCGTTGGGTGGTAGCTTCAATCCAAGACCAACGATAGGATGCAGTTTTGGCCCAGGGATAATATTGATCGTGCGGTCACGCTTCACATAGGGGACGAGAAGCGTGAGCACGGGAAGGGCGAAGCAAAGGAACAATGTGCGATAGTTCTGATAGAGAGTGAGAAGTTCTGCCATTGTGTGGAACTGTGATCAAATGAATTGTAAAGAGACGATTGATGGAGCTAGTCCTGGCGTTTGAATTGCAGTCTTGCACTGGAGCATGAAAGGAACCCACTCACCGTAGGCACTGGCTAAGCGGGCTTCTCAGTGGCACTCTCGTGAACCAGCCATTGAGGTGCAATGCCGTCGGGACATGGGCGGAGAGGTGAGGTTGCGAAGGATTCCCGAAGCCAAACCCGAGCGGACCCCCTTCAGCACACCACACACCCTCACATGCCAAGCTTCCACGGCGAGGGCTTATGCTCTGCATGCGAGGCTTGATGATCTTCTCGTGGGTCGGCATGGGTTCGCTTCACATGGAACTTTAATCTCATATGGGCATTCACATCGTATGAAGACCCGAGGGAGATGCGGTCAGTGCCCGGCTGCCTTGTTGGGCAAAGCGGCAGGCCGGGACAAGCCAGGGGACCACTAGATTGGTGGCAGTTTTGGATAATATCTGCTCAGTGCAACGTCCGAGATGACAGCGCGTCACGCAAGCAACCTCCGAGCGGACTGAGCGGGATTCTGGCAGCTCGACGGCATCGACCGCGGGATGAAGCAAGTCAGCTTCGTGGTGATGTTGATGGCCGAGATAGGATGGACGAGTGCTTTGCGTCAAGGAGGAAGTATATACGTCGCATCGTGCACCTTGAGCAGAAGTATCAGCAAGTGTCTTGTACCTCGAAGTCTCTTACCATTTTTCTGTTTGCCCATACTCGCCGATGAGCTGAGCTCACCAAGATCCTCCATCGATATTTCGAACCACACTGATCATACTGATCGCCCATCATCCACAACGACTGTTCATTAGAAGCATCAGGCTATACAGTCAGCATGTCTGGATCACAGAAGCTTTACCTCTTCGGAGATCAGACCTATGAGGTCCAGCCACATCTGAAAGACCTCCTTCGGTACAGGACGAATCCTGTGCTTGACGACTTCCTCGTCAAGGCGTACGATGTTATCCGAAACCACATCTACGAGCTTCCAATCCAGATACGGGACGACCTGCCAAGGTTTACTTGTGTCGACGACTTGCTTTTAATAAAGCCTACATCGACAAGATGTGTCCCCTTGGACATGGCTATCACATGCTTGTACCAACTCGGCGTCTTCATCAGTCAGACAGACCTCGAGTACCCTCGCTCAGATAATGCTCGCGTACTGGGGTTATGCACTGGCACTCTAGCGGCGGCTGCGGTCAGTTGCAGTCGAAGCACACTAGACCTCATTCCACTGGCGGTGGCAGCTGTGTCTGCCGCATTCAAAACCGGAATGCACGTCACCGATCTCGCTCATCGTGTTCAGCCATCACCGGATGCCACGACGGGTCTCACTTGGTCAATGCTCGCTGCTGCCTCTGAAAGCACGACCGAGGCGTTGTCAAAGTTCTGCGAGGAGACAAAGTTGCCGTTGACTGACAGGCCTTATGTCTCTGCCGTTGCACCAAGTGCCATCACCATCAGCGGCCCGCCCAATTCTCTGGCGAAGCTCATCAGCTCTGATCACTTCGCTGGGATCAGGATCAAGCGCATTCCGATCTTCGCTCCTTATCACTGTCCGCATCTCTGCTCGCAGGATGATGTCGATGACATCGTAGCCGACTTGGACGCCACCACTGCTCAACGGCGTAACGAGACGCCTGTTCTGTCAACAGCAGGGACTGTTGTCGGTGTCGAGAACTTTGGGTTCCTCCTCAAGGAGGCTATCTCGCAGATCCTGCTCCAGCCGATCAGCTGGTCGGGTATTATCGACGAGGTGCAGAAATGGCTTAACGCATCTGATGCGGAGTCCTTCGACATCAGTGCCGTGGCAACGATAGCAGATCAATTGATCTATAACGCGCTCAAGCAGAGCAGCTTGAAGAGCTTAGTCTCTCCAGCACCAGCCCAGCCCAAGCTAGAACACACAGAGCAAGCATCTGGGAATCCGAAGCAACCGAAGCTTGCCATTATTGGCCTCTCTGGGCGTTATCCAGACGCGAAGGACAACGAGGCCTTCTGGAACTTGTTGTACCAGGGTCTGGATGTCCACAAGGAAGTGCCTGCGTTTCACTGGGACGCCAAAACCCATGTGGACCCAACAGGCAAGATCAAGAACACCAGCACCACACCATATGGTTGTTGGTTGGACAACCCAAAGGAGTTTGATTGCAAGTTCTTCAACATCAGGTGGGTACTACTCCAGCGTCGTGCTCTTCTCTGAAGCTAACCATGCGTGTAGCCCTCGCGAGGCAGCAGAGATCGATCCCGCTCAGCGTATTGCACTCATGACTGCATACGAAGCCATCGAGCAAGCAGGTCTTGTTCCTGACGCTACACCAAGCACTCGACGTGATCGCGTTGGTGTCTTCTATGGCGTCACAAGCAATGACTGGATGGAGACCAACTCCGCCCAGAACATCAGTGAGTGCAGATTAACCTTGCCAGATTATTGAAGCCGCTGACGTAGTCCAGGCACGTACTTCATCCCTGGAGGCAATCGAGCCTTCATACCCGGAAGGATCAACTACTGCTTCAAGTTTTCTGGTCCATCGTATGCTGTCGACACCGCCTGCTCATCCAGTTTGGCCGGTATCCATATCGCCTGCAATGCTCTCTGGCGCGGCGACATCGACACTGCTATTGCAGGCGGTACTAACGTTCTCACGAATCCGGACTTCACATCCGGACTTTCGCGTGGCCACTTTCTCTCCAACACGGGCAATTGCAAGACCTTTGATGATGACGCCGACGGATACTGCCGTGGTGAAGGCGTTGGCACCGTAATCATCAAGCGTCTTGACGATGCGATCGCCGACAAGGACCCAATCCAAGGCATTATCTTGGGAGCCTACACGAACCACAGCGCGGAGAGTGAGTCGATCACTCGACCACACGTGGGTGCCCAGCGTGCCATCTTCCAGAAGATCCTGAACCAAGGCGCTGTCGATCCATACGATGTCAGTTATGTGGAGATGCACGGCACGGGCACTCAAGCCGGAGACGCTGGCGAGATGTCCAGTGTCTTGCAGACGTTTGCTCCTCCCCTCGATGGAGTCAAGAAACCTCGTTCAGAGGATCAGGCTCTCTACCTAGGAAGTGCTAAAGCGAACATCGGGCACGGAGAAGCTGTGTCTGGTGTTTCGGCTTTGATCAAAGTGCTTCTTATGATGAAGAAGAACATGATCCCGCCTCACGTTGGTATCAAGAACAAGATCAACCACAAGTTCCCCACCGACCTCGACAAGCGCAACGTCAATATCGCCACGAAGGCCACCTCATGGGAGCGAAAGGCATCCGGACCGAGAAGAACATTCGTGAACAACTTCAGTGCCGCAGGAGGCAACTCCGCATTGCTGCTCGAGGATGCCCCACTCGTTGAAGAGATCGAAGACAGTGATCCCCGGAGCCTTCACTTGGTTGCTCTCTCTGGCAAGAACGGCGGTTCCCTGCAAGGCAACCTCCAATCTCTGCGTAATTATCTGAAGCAGAATCCGGAGGTTTCGCTTAGCCAGTTATCTTACACCACAACAGCCCGCAGAATCCATCACCAGCACCGCGTTATGCTATGCGGCAAGGACGCCAGCGAGCTCCGCCAGCAAATCGACAAGGCACTTGAAGACAAAGCCGGCATGACCAGGCCCAAGAGTGCTTCAAAGGTCTTGTTCACTTTCACTGGCAACGGTGCTCAGTATCCTGGCATGGCCCGCGAGCTATTCGACAACTTCTCTGTCTTCCGCAGGGAGATGCGCCGCCTCGATAAGATTGGCCAAAGTCTTGGATTCCCGTCCATGCTTCCAGTCATCCAATCGACTGAGCAAGACATCGGCATGTTTGCCCCAACTCCAGTGCAACTGGCTACGACCTGCATGCAGATTGCCTTGACGAGGCTTTGGGCATCTTTCGAGATCAGACCCACCGCAGTGGTCGGCCACTCCCTTGGCGAGTACGCTGCCCTCAACGTAGCAGGTGTATTGTCCGACACCGACACCCTCTACTTGGTCGGTAAGCGCGCGCAGCTGCTGGAGCTTAATTGCCAAGTTGGCACCCACTCTATGCTGGTCGTCAAGAGCGATGTCAAGACTGTCTTTGCGGCACTTCGCGACTCCAAGTTCGAAGTCGCCTGCATCAATTCGCCTGTTGAGACCGTGCTTGCCGGCCCCAGTGCAGAGATCGCATTGTTCAGCGAAACTCTCAGCGCAGCTGGGCTCAAGTCGACACTGCTCAAGGTGCCATATGCGTTCCATTCTTCGCAAGTGGATCCAATACTCGACGAGTTCACCGAGCTGGCTCGTGGAGTGACATACTCCACTGCACGAATTCCAATTCTGTGCCCGCTCGATGGAACTGTTGTCGACAAGACTGACGGCTTCAATGCTGAGTACTTCTCTCGTCATTGCCGCGAGCCAGTGAACATGCTCACTGCTCTCGAACAAGCTCAGTCGGAGGGCTACATCAGCGATGCCAGCACGACTCTCGAGATCGGACCACATCCAGCTGTCAGCGGTATGGTCAAGGCTAACCTGCCCAAGATTATCAACTTGCCTTCGCTACAGCGCGGAAGATCTGTCTGGGCGACCATGACGGCAGCACTGAAGACTCTGTACATGGGTGGCGCGGACATCAGATGGTCTGAGTATCATCGCGACTTTGCTTCTGCGCACAAAGTCCTCCCACTTCCCGCCTACAGCTGGGATCTCAAGGACTACTGGATTCAGTATGTCAATGACTGGTCCTTACGCAAAGGCGATGCTCCCTTGGTGATCAAAGAACGTGCGGCGAAGCTTGAGAGCACCACAATTCACAACATCGTGGAGGAGACCGGCGATGACCAGAAGGCGCATATCGTGGTTGAAGCTGATATCGCTCGAGAAGATCTCAGCCCGCTTGTGCAAGGCCATGAAGTGGATGACATTCCTCTCTGCACGCCAAGTGTCTACTGCGACATTGCACTTTCTTTGGGTACCCATCTCGTGGACAAGTACCGTCCGCAGCAGACCGAGAGACTGGTCGATGTCGGCAGCATGGATATCTCGAAGGCTCTGATCTTGAACTCGGCGGGAAGCAAGCAGCTTCTCCAAGCTCACGCTGACGTCGACTGGGCCAAGAACGAAGCTAAGATCCGCTTTATGTCTTTCGACGCCCGGCAAAAGCTTCAAGAGCATGCTCGATGCGTGGTTCGCTTCCAGGATCGCAGTCTCTTGACTAAGCTTGAAGCGGAGAAATCCACAATCAAGAGGAAGATGCAGAACCTGCGTGACGGCATTGCCAAAGAGACGGCAGCTCGGTTCAACAGGCCTATGGTGTATCGCGCCATTCGCCCACTGGCTCGTTTCCATGATGATTACCGTGCAATCGATGAAGTCGTGCTCGACAGTCAGACTCTCGAAGCAACGAGCAAGCTCAGCTTTGGCACAGTCAAGAGAGGTGGTGACTATCACACCCATCCAGCTGTCATCGATGCATTGACGCAATCATGTGGCTTCACCATGAACTGCAATGATGCTGTCGACCTTGACAAGGAAGTGTTCATGAACCACGGCTGGGCAGGTTTCCAGATCTTCGAGCCGATCGACTTCGACAAGACGTACACCACGTACACCCAGATGCACGAGGGCAGCGACAAACTCTGGCACGGCGACAACGTCATCTTTGACCAAGATGACAAGATCGTTGCCCACTTCAAGGGCATCGCTATCCAGGGTGTGCCGCGCCGTGTGCTCAAAGTCATCTTGAACAACGAGAGCAGAAGTGTCCAGCCAAAGGGAGCGGAGGCGGCGCCAAAGGCTGCTCCAGTTGAGAAGGCCGCACCCGTTCCGGCGAAGGCTGCCGCATCTGCAAAGCCTGCAGCGCGCATGGAACCTGCAGTACCTGCTCCTGCCCCCAAGATTGGTCAAGCTCTAGTGATTGTTGCTGAGGAGAGTGGCATTGCTGAGAATGATCTCGGCGATGATACCGTCTTTGCTGATGCAGGTATTGACAGTCTGATGGGCTTGACCATCTCCGCTCGATTCAAGGAGGAATTAGATCTGGACCTGGACTTCAACTCGCTGTTCTACGAGTATCCTGCTGTCAAGGATCTCAAGAAGCTGCTCGGCGAATCAGGACTCACCACAGGTTCGCAGTCTACGATCGGAAGCGAGCCCGAGTCGGAGAACAGCAGCGACTCTGGTCATGATGCGAGTGGCTCGTCGTCTGACGCGGGTTCCGATGCAGGAACTGGCGCAACGACTCCAATCTCCTCCATTGGCACACCTGATTCGAAGAAGCAGGGTTCCAACGCGAACTCCCAGGTCTTCAAGAGCGCCTTGTCCATTGTCTCTGAGGAGTCTGGGGTAGCTGTGGGAGATCTCACCGACGAGACCGATTTCGCCGACAGCGGTATTGATTCTCTGCTCTCGCTCGTCATCGTCAGCCGACTCCGTGATGAGCTCGAACTCGACATCCAGCACGAGTCGCTCTTCCTGGAATGCCCTACCGTCCGCGACCTCAAGACTATGTTGTGCGGAGATACTGCCGAGCCAGCTGAGTTGACTCCTCCAGCTATCGATGAATTGGAAACGCCACCCAAGCCAGCCACGATTGCTGAGCCAGAGGCTGCCCCGGTCAAGATGAGATCCGCAGAACAGATTGCTGCCCTTCCAGCACGCAAACAGGCTGTCACTGGCTTGGTCAATAAGTACACAGCGGGCTTCACAGCGCCTTCTCCAGATCCAAACGGAAAGATGCCAGCCGAGAACGAGAAGGTCGTTCTCGTGACCGGTGCCAGTGGCAGTCTTGGTGGCCATCTCACATACCACTTGGCTATGCTCGAGGACGTCAAGACCGTTGTATGCCTCAACCGGGAGAACAGAAATGAGAAGTACGCTCGTCAGCACAAGGCTATGAAAGAGAAGGGCATCCGCTTCCCTGATCACCTGAGGCACAAACTGCTGGTCTTCCAAACCAACACCAGTAAACCAAAATTCGGGCTTACGGACGATGCGTATGAGAATTTGACGAGCTCTGTTACTCATCTCGTTCACAACGCCTGGCCAATGAGCGCAAAGCGTCCTCTTGCTGGTTTCGAGCCTCAGTTCCAGGTCTTCCGCAACTTGATCGACTTCGGATGCGGTGTGGTCTCCAAGAGGCCAGCCAGCTTCAAGTTCGGATTCCAGTTGGTTTCTTCGATTGGAGTCGTGGGCCAGTACGATATCGACAACTATAAGCCCGGCACTGGAATGAAGCAGATTGTTCCCGAAGAGCGAGTGGATATTGACTCTGTGCTGACAAACGGATATGGCGAGGCCAAGTGGGGCTGTGAGAGGATGCTTGATGAGACTCTTCACAAGCACTCCGACCACTTCCGCACCATGGCTGTCCGCCTGGGTCAGATTGCAGGTTCAAAGACATCCGGGTATTGGAATCCAATGGTAAGTTGTGAGCCCCTCAATCTCGAGCTTCACGACCGCTGACTTCACAATAGGAACACTTCGGATTCTTGGTCAAGAGTTCGCAGACTCTGAACGCCCTCCCTGACCTTGACGGTGGCCTCTTTTGGACTCCAGTCAACGACATCGCAGGAGCACTTTCCGATCTCGTCCTCGCTGACAACACACCATATCCCATCTACCACATCGAGAACCCCGTCGGCCAATCGTGGAAGGATATGACCAAGATCCTGGCAGATGCACTCCATATTGATAACATTGTTCCCTTCAACGACTGGCTCGAGATGGTGAAGAATGCGCCTCAAAAGGACAACCCAGCTTCTACGCTGCTCGACTTCCTCGATGACAACTTCCTCCGCATGTCATGCGGCGGCCTCGTGTTAGACTGCAAGAAGACTGTCGAGCACTCGCCCGTTCTTGCGGCTTGCGGTCCTGTCTCCGACATCGTTGCTCAGAAGTACATCCAGATCTGGAAAGAGATTGTACGTATACCCAGTCTTCTCCTTTCCGGTAATTTGTGCGACTTATGCTAACATCGTGTCTTCAGGGCTTCCTGAAATCCACTGCGGAAGATCGAGCTCGGTTTGAGGAGATTCGGGAGCGTCTTTGGGGTTCCGCTCCAGCGGCCAAGTGAAATTGAAATGAGATGACGCTGTGAGTCTTGGCGTTCCCGGAGGTTTTGCATAGCGAGGAGTTGGGGCAGGGATAAGTTTGACTTCATTCGTTTGTACAAGGACAACATCGTTATAGACACGAATAATAAGAGTATGGGCACTTCAAAACTACTTATGCATCTACACTTCTTTCGTGACGATGATATTTGTGGCTTCCGCTCCACCTTGTGGCAGCCACTTTGGAGATGCAATTTCCCACCAGATTGCTGACAAGAGACCAGTGCATCAGAGCCCGTTGTATCCTGCTCAAGCTTTACTTGTGATATCTGTCACCTACTACAAGCTGTAATACACAGAAAGCGGAAGTCGTTGCATCGCAACCAGGCAGCAGTCGCAAGCAGCACAGCACTCACCCTCTCAAGCTCCTGTCCAAAAGTCTACGTGGCCTCGATGAATTTTCTTAAAGACTGGAATAACGACACCCTGACTGGCCGTGAGATGTACAGAGGAAATGGGCTTGGCACTCCTCTGAAGGCACGACCTTTGCTCAGGCGAGCCGGTCTCTCGCCCATGGCTTTGATTTGGGACTGCTGTCTTCGGACCAGCGGTAGAGGCTGTCCATCAGCTCGCATGTGCTCCGCTTGGTCGCGCATCACTGTGCACACTTTATTCACACATCATATTGGAGCGAAGCAGACTCTGAACTGAAATGGGCTGCGTAATTCTATTGGCGCTTCCATGATTCGAGGATGCGGCCTGAAAGCCGGGGGGAAAATGTGAGCTGCACTCGCGAACTGCCACTCCTCAACTTCACTGTCCCTAAGCAGCCATTTTTTCGTTGACACTACTCTAAATTTTTACAGACCTGCAGTGATCGCACTCTTCCAACTGCAAAAGTCACATTCCATCACCTCCGGGACTTTCATCCCACTGCCATTCTGACTCCCACGCTACATGTTACTGCGGAGCCAACAAGATGAGCGTGACTCCGGGATACTTCACGGCCGACAGTCCTGAGCATGCACCACTGTTCAAGAATCACTTATCTCACGTCGGGGCTACGCTCTATGAAGCCATCGCAAAGGGACTTACCGGCACTTGTGAGACGACCTACCTCATCAAGCGTGCTGTTCTACACTTTGCTCACAGAGTTCGCGCTCAACAAGACCATGCATTCCACGGAGAGTACTTGAATCACGAAAAGCATTATGAACGAAGTGAGCGGCTGCCTCTTTACTCTGGGCTCGAATGCCCCGACTTGAGAAGCAACCAGGATATCATGTGGGTGGTGGCCTTTGCACTCAACATCAGCCTCCAGGTTGTCTCCGAGAGCCCTGTCCAAGGGCAAGCGCCTGGAAAATATGTTGGAATTGGGCCAACAACTGGCAGGATAGTGACGGTGGCCCAACGAGCTGGATCCGGAATCATGAGATACACATATGTTGCGCTATTGCCGGACAATTCAGGCAAAGAACTAGTCGAGTCCCTGCTTTGCGCTCAACGGATTTGCAAAACCTCCAACACCTCCGCAATTCGGATTGAGAGGGTGAAGTGGACTGTAGCGCTTGGGAGTCACAGACTTGCTGTGACCTGCTTCAACGGTTTTCGTACGCAATCACAGCAGGATAATTTGGAAGTCCAGGACACTCTCGCCCGACTTGATACTTTCCAGATCGTTGTCCATGACCCGGAACAGATAGCTGCGACGCTATTCGTGATGGAGATGGTGCTGCCCTGCCACCCAGCTCATAAACGTCGGGTGCGAGTAGGCAGTGATTGCGCCCCTGGTACCCTTCATTCGTACGTCTCCGCAGATTTGGAAATGGCCAAGTTTCCACGCTCGGCAACGAATGGCAAGTCGCCGCACCAGGTTCGGGAAATGATGGATCGAGGTGAGATCGAAGCTCTGGTGTCTGTATTGACCATCTCGATCGGCGGCCGGCTCGTGGTTCATTTCAACATTTTGGAGATGATGGAGAACCCGAGTCAAAATACAGTCCCAGCTCTGCGGGAGCTATTTGAAAGGCTAATTTTGAATTCACAATGTCTACTAATATGGTGGAATTTGCAAAACGATATCGTGGCTTTGGACAATACGATCGCTCACCTATACCAAGGCACTACGCGTCAACCATTCTACTCCACGCCATATGGCGCGACGCAACCTATTCTGGTCATGCCACAATTCCACTTGCATAGCCAACACTTTTCTGACTCACGACCCGATCATCTGATGTTTCCAACGCAGCCCACTTACTGCGATCTGCATCTGCCAAACCTGAGCGAGCGAGGTCTTGCTTGTCCATGCAGTACCGGCAACATCGACATAGGCCCGTTGCTGAGCCATGCATGTCGACAGCATGGTCGCAACATAGGGCTGCGCCCATGGTACGAAGCTCGCCCGCACGTGAAAATGGAGGCTCTAATCGACACGATGTTAGCACACCACCCTTTGGCACCACTTTTCAAGGATTTCAAAAACGCTGTTGAGCGTTCCGGCAGATCTCCTCTGGACTTCTATCAGTCTCTCGGGCGGCGAGGAATGGAAATGGATGACAACGTCCTGGGGTACTTGTCAGGCGATGCGGACGTGCCAGGTCGGATTTTTGAGTTGACCTTTGCGTCCAACGATGCCGAATTCATTGCAGGAAGACTTCTGGATTGGGAGAATCTGCCAAACGAAGATCAGGTCGGTGCCCAATTCATACCTCAGCGTCTGCCAAGTGGCGAATCCGTGGAAGGCATCTTGCTTGACGAGAAGGGTCCAAACCTGCCCGAATTTCATTCCGACCCTGTCTTTCCCGAGAACAGCTGGGTCGTCAACACATTCAAGTCCGATGTCATTTTTGCTCGCAACAACTTCCTCGAGCCCTGGGAACACGACAGAAATGTAAAGCTCATGCGTCGTCGACTGCGCAGGCTTGGAGGCACGATCGAGGTCCCTCAAAAGGCCTATTACGAGCTGCCCAGCGACGAAGAGAATTACGAACTCGAACGCAGACGACAGAGGTTCCGCCGCGACATGACTGACACAAGCAAATTCTGGCTCCCAATCCCCTGCGCTAAGCTTGTGCTAGGAACTTATCACAGGCCAATCATGCGCACAAATCAAACCTCCACAGAATCTCTGATCGAGCACTTACAGTTCTTGGCCAGCACAGCCAAAGCCTCGCCACCGCCTGGTTTCGGCGCCGCTCCAGGCAGCCGATTTGGGCTACCACAAGAGCTCAATCGCATCCCTGGTTTCGACCTCTACGCCTCGCGCGACATCCTTCTAGCATATCGAGGCGTACATCACGTCAAACCGTGGTTCTTCCCGCCGCCCCAGCAACAGCTTATGCGTATGGCAACCACACTCTCACCACAGCCAATGTGCAACGTAAAGCACTTCTTAACCGAACTCCTGACTCACCTTGCCACTCTACCAATATACGAGCGTCAAGGCACTCTCAATCACATCCGAGGCAACTTGCAATCACGAATCCAAGCGGAGCTTAGGCTCAGGGATATGGAAGGTCTTCCTAGCTTCTGCGATCCGTGCGATTTACTTGATCCGGAAGGCAGAACTTTTCGACGTCGAGTGGAGCGGACTGTGGCATGGAATCGTCCTGCTTTGTTATATACGCCCGTTGAGAGGCTTGATGGGCGTTGGATTTCGGCTGCTACGTAGCAGTTGGATGCGGTGAATGGAGTGTAGTTGGGCGGTGTGGAAAATCGGGGATGAGGAGGTGGTGGGACTGTGGATTATGAGCATACTGTTGGATTTGCTTTAGGTTTACAATTTCGTGTTCATGCTAAGAATTTTCTTGTTAGATGCCTTTATAGTTACTCTTGATACCCGAGACAGTGCGACGTGCTGCGTTACTCCGTCTATCGGCTTCAAACTCTCATTCTCTACTGGTCTTCATCGGACGCCACAGCCAATTCCCATCCTGCTCGAAACTTGGCTGAGAAAGAGACAGGGTGTGCTTATGTGCCCCCAGTCCACAGGATCAGCACGGCGGCCCAGCTCGTTGTCCAGAGCTGCGACGAGTTCACCCATGCTCGGGCGATTCGCAGGATCAATCTGCAGGCACCTGGAGATCAAGCGGTCGATCGGATCGCTGGTAGCGCACTCCGTTGCTAGACGCTTCACGAGCTGGAAGGCCTGTGTCCGACGGGTTGTTGTACTTTGCTAATTGCGAGGTGGTATACACTCTCTGGCGTTCTGCATTGCGGGGATAGTTCTAAGAGCCAATCTACGCTCCCATCCTGCTCGAAATTCTGCAGCACTAGTTCTACACATCGCTCTGCTCAGAAGCTTCGATCGCACGCTCTAGGTTTCCTCGGCCACTGCCTCAGACTTGTCATTCTCAATTGGAAGCATAGATTGCTCTGCAAGTGATCATGTTGCACCTTTGCTTGCAAGACCCACGGCTCTCGGTCCGTTGGGATCGGCATCATGCTTTACTTCTGGAGACGTACGCTATGATCTTTTCATCTCGCGCCGTCTTTGCTTCAAAACGAGCCATTGGCCTTTCGTCGCGAGTTGACTATGCTGCGAGGCAAGCTATAAGCTTCTCGTTACGCGCGCTCTGCGCTTCGATGCGACGCATCAGATTGTCGGAGTGGAGTCTTGATTATCTTGTCGCTGTTTCCTCGAGGCAACAGGTTGGACGCGGGCGTAGTATGTGCTGAATCTTGTACATACAAAAGTGAGGAATTGTAAGGAGACCCCTCGGGTACAACGGTCTATATGCTTATGCATACTGTAAGGATGCCTTCCGGGGCAGATGTATTCTGGTCTGAGTGCGCATTGATCTGTTTCTCATATGAGCAGCGCGGTCAAAACGGACTGCTTCTTCTTACCTAGTGCCTTGAATCTGAAGCTGCACATAGAGACAGCCTTACTTTCAGTCCACTCTCGATTAAGCATAAGCTCATTGCCCGCGAAACTCCTCAGTTGATGCCTCTCATCTATGGCTCCTGCTGGAGAAAGGATGTGATCTATATGAATTCCGAGACCGACACCCTCTATAATGCATGACTCCACCCGTGCACGTTTGCACAATCGCCATGGATGATCACATTTGATCCCGTGAAATGCACTGAACGGGCAGAGACACGCGTGTTCGTAGAAGAAAGGGAACTAATCTTCAACGAACTAGTTGGAGCAATGAACACTGCATTGCGTACTTAGAAACAACGTACTGTCCTCATTGCAGCGAGTTGGTCTGCTGAATGGCATAAGTAAGAACATGAGTGCAGAGTGATCAGCTTCAGACCTCTTTCTCAGATATACTGAAGCGGATTTGTCAGAAGACTTTTGCTGATTGGATGTCAGAGATGAGAGTTTGAGATTAGAGTGACAAGTTTTAGATCTTATTCTCAGAGATAGTGCATTGGGCTGATCAGCAGAGTTCTGCAGACTGGATAGTAGCGAATGAGTACACAAATTCAGAGCCGAGAGTTCAAATCTTGTTCTCAGAGACATCAAACGGCATCAGTCAGGAGGGTTATGCTATTTGAGTGGCAACGAACGAGGACACAAGAACAGAGCGATGCGCTTCAGATCTATGCTCGAAGACATCGAGTTAGATTGATCAGATAGCCTTTGCGGATTGAATGGCAGCGACCAAGCACATAGAATCAGAGCGATGAATTCAATTCTCATTTCACAGGAATCGAATCGGATTGATCGGAGGACTCTTGCAGATTTAATGGCAACGAATTAAATCATAAAACCAGAGCGATGAACTCGTATCTTACTCTCAACGACCCTGAATTGGATTGATCAGATGGCTTTCACTCAATGAATGGCAGCAAATCAGAATATGAATCCAGAGCGATAGACTCAAGTCTGCATGCTCGAGACAGTGTTTCATGCTTGCCCTGGAGCTGATGCCAACCAGATGCCAGAATTCAGAGCTCGGGATCGGAGTGATGAACTGACAATCGCACTCTCAGAACCATCGTGTGTCCCCAACGGGAGGTATTTGCCTCTTGAATGGCAAGAAGAAGAACCTGAAATCGGAGTGATGAGCTGGAGATTGCGTTTTCTAAAAATCGAGTCGTGTCCATTGCGAGACTTTTGCCCCTCAAATGGCAGAAACGAGAAATTGGAAGCAGAGTGATAAATCCAAATCTGCACGCTCAGGAATATCGTTCCATTTCTATCAACAGCTTGTGCCCATCAAATGCTATGAACATGAACAGATGGTCAAAGTCATGAGCCTAGAATAAAACATTCAGGCATTCCGAGTTGTTAGCACCAGGAAGCCTTCTTCTATTGCGTGGCTCCAATGCGAACAGAAATTCATAGTTACGCCCTACAATTGTATTCTCTGAAATAACGCGTTGTCTCTAGCACGAGGCATATGACGATGGAATCCCATAGAGACGGACGTAAGATTGGAGACATGAGCACAGATGTCCACTCTCAGAATACCTGCTTCGTTGTCAACCAGAGCCTTTTTCCCATCGAATGCCTCAAATGAGAACGAGAAATCAGAGTTATTGGCTCAAAAGTGCAGTCTCAGAAATACCGCTTGGTAGGCAACGAGAGCCTTCTGTTTATGCAATGCCTCGAATAAGAATGAGGGTTCAGAGTTATAGGCTCAAAAGTGCACTCTCAGGGACAACACATTGGTACATTCGAGAGGCTGTCCATATTACATGCCACGAATATGGATATGAAAGCAGAGTTATGCCCTCGAGACGGCATTCTCGGGGACGACGCGTGATTGCTATCGAGAGCCTTTCCCCTATTGCATGCCACGAATACGTGTATGGAAGCAGAGTGATGAGCTCAAAACTGCAGTCTCTGAGACGATGCGTTATTACAGTCGAGAGGTTCTCTCCACTGCAGGCCACGAATGCGGATATAGAAGCAGAGTAATAGCTCAAAATGGCATTAAAGATACAATCTCTGCAAGAATGCAAAGTCTCTACCGCGAGGTATCTGACGATCGAAAGCCACGAATAGGGGTATGAAAGCAGAGTGACGGGCTAAAAAGTGCACTTTCTGAGATCACGGGTGATTACTATCGAAAGGCTTACGCGTAGTGCGTGCCACGAATAAGCATATGGAAGCAGAGTGACGGCTCAAAATTGGATTAAAACTGCAGTCTCTGGAATGGTACACTATCTCTACCATGATTGACATGACCATTGGGCGCCACGAATACGAATTTGGAAGCAGAATGATGAGCTCAAAATTCTAGTCTCTGGAATAATGCGCTGTCCTTATCACGAGGTATATGAAGATCGGAAGCCACAATTAAGGAGATGGAAACAGAGTAATGGGTCAAAATTGTGTCAAAACTGCAGTCTCTGGAAAGATACACCATCTCTACCACGAGCAATATGACCATCGAACGCCACAAACACGGATACGGAAGCAGAGTGAAGAGCTCAAAACTGCACAAAATTTACAGTCTCTGGTATAATGCATTGTCCCTATCACGAGGTATATGACGATCGAATGCCACAAATGAGAAGATGAAGTCAGAGGAAAGAAATTCATATGCAGTATCTACGCAGAATGCGAAGCCTATTTTGACGCCTTAGGCGTCATGTGAACGTATGGAGGATATCCTCCTCCACCCTCTACTCCACTCCTCCCATCTCCACCTCGCCCTCTCCTTCTACCTCCCCGGCACCACCCTCCTCCTCTCCCTCGGCAGAAGCAATCACGTATCCGTACTCGTCCAGCTCTGGCTCCACGTCGCTCTCCAAATTGAGGAACTTCTCCCAGGCATCGAGACGGTCCTGTTCTTGCTGACCCTGTCTCATCCTATCGCCGTACAGTCTCTCCTCCATCTCGTCTGCCTCCTTCATCTCCTCCAAGTTCTTGCGGCATTTTGCCAGCTCTTCCTCCAGTCTTGGTATCTCCTTTCGCAGACGGTTGCGCTCGTCGATGCGGAGGTTGCGCCGAGCCTTGCGGAAGCCGACCCACTGGCGAGAGTGCTCGGTGCGATTGGCGAACCACGAGACGCGAGGGGCCCAATCCTCGAAGCGGGAGGTGCGCTCAGCCATCTGAGCGGCTTGGGTACCGTAGCGAGCTTTGACGGCAGGCTTGGGCATGTCGGGGTTTGGGCGAGGAGCAGCGCCACGGCGATTGTATCTACGCATAGGCTTTGGAGCAGCGGTCGTAGTCGATGGAGCAGCGGAGGCAGCGGAGATTTCGGGATCGAAGTCGGGGTTGCTTTGATCTAGCTCGGGGTTGTCTTCTGGGTCGTCGGAGATCGGGGGAAGGTGGTGGATCTCGTCCCTATCGAAGAAGGTGACTCTCTTGCGACCCTCTTCGTCCTCATCGTGGTAGCGGAGCTGACGGACCATGGCCTTGAGATCGTTGAGGCCATATTGCTCCAGATCAGGCTCATCGACGAGTCTCGCCTCGAGATTGGCGATACGTCGCTTGCACGACTCGTAGCGGAATCGACCAACGTCTTTGTTCTCGTCGACACCACTGAGGCGAGCGCATCTTTTCAACGCCTTCTTGATGCCCTCCTCGACTTCTTTGATCGTCAGGTTGTTGTTGTTAGTGACCTTGCGTTGATAGTCGAGTAGCTCGACGGTCAGGTAGTACTCAGACACCAGCCACAGGGTGTCGTCGACGAGCTCCCGGTTACGGGCGAGGAGGGCTTCTGCCTCGCTCTTCGATGCGAGCGGAGCAGGAGCGGCGAAGTCGCGTTCGTAGCCCCTCATGGTGTTGACGAGTGGTTGCTTTTGTGCCATGGTTTCGATCGTTTGCTGAGGTGTAGGAGAGCGGCGGTTGTTGCTGTTGTTGTTAAGGGACGAGTGTTGTGCGTTGATGCGGTGAGGATGGCGAAGGCGTTGAAGATTTCCGTAAGGTGTCGCTGATGATGAAAAGTTAGCCGTGATCGATCAAGGCGAGGTTGTACTGCACGTACCGTGAAGAATAGCCTTGGTGCGCTCAACAAATGCGTTGATTCGACGAGGACAGTGTAGACCTCTAAGTGGTGTTGATGATGATGGAAGGGAAGCGGCAACCGACGAAGGCGGATACGCCGAGGAACTGTGTTGACACGCTGCAGCGATGTTTTGATGTGCTGAAGAAGCGCGGTGATGCGATCAGGAAGTGCGGATGGCGTTGGTATTGATGCAAACGAAGTGCTGACCGGCGACGGGGGTTTTCGCTGTTCGTGCGGTGAAAAACTGCGTTGGTGCGCTGAAGGAGCGTCAAGGCGCAGAAGAAGTGTGTTGATGCGTGGAAGACCTGCTTTGGCGCGGTCAAGAGTTGCGGATGTTGTCGGTGTTGATTGTGTGAAGGAAGTGGTGACCGGCGACGCGGGTTTTGCGCGATGCCTGCGGTGAACAAGCGCGCTGATGCACTAAGATAGCGTCGATGTGCTGAAGAAGTGTGTTGATGCGTTGAAAAAGCGCTTTGACACGGTCAGGAAGTGCGGATGATGTTGGTGTCGATGGACAGAAAGTGGTGACCAGCGAAGGGGGTTTTATGCAGCGTGTGCGTCGGACAGCTGCAGCAGAAGACAAGCGAAGCTAGCAAGTGAAACGAGGCAATCATTGCCCTGATGCCTGATCTGCTCTAAATGAGAGTCTTTTAACCGTTCACATTTGTCTGGGAACAATTGTTCGAGGGACTAAGGGCCCCTAGAGGGCAGCACATCAACATGATTTTCCATACGCCTCATCGTCTGTAGCTAGATCGATCGTTTTGGACTTCTTTGCAGTCTTGCATGGCCAGAAACGACTACGAACTCCCCACGGAAGTATAGCCTAATGATAGCACCGCATCTACGCGATTCACCGTGATCTACAGTGTCATCTATGACTCAAGAGCCGCTCGTGTTCCTCTATCGCCAACGCAGCCGTGGTCAATGGTGCACTCATGACCATCGATGGCAGAACGCCGTGCCACTCCAGCTTCTTTCTAGATCTCTATATTTCATCACGCGACGACTTGTCCAAACGACAGCTTGTCTACGCTTCATACCGCGTCTAAACCCAACAATTCGAGCGCGCGCTCGACCAAGCACGAAGGCGTCTTTCCTGTCATCTCGGCCGCTGTCTGACTTATGAGCTCTAATTGCTGCACAGACTGTCCAGCAGCACTCGGTTTGTCCCTGTGTCCATAGCCATTCCCTGTATTCATCGGTTCAAGCGCGCTCGTTCGAGCAGGGAAGTCTTACATCCACCCGCCGCCAGCCCAGATCGATTCGCGGTAGTCCTTTCTGCCACTGACAGTCCAGCAACAACTCGCGCGCGCGTCCACCAATGGCCCGCAACACCCATGTGATCGGATGCGCTCGCTGGACGGAGAAGGCGCAGCTTACTTTGAAGCTTCGCCCTCAGCACATCCACCATGTCCCGTTCATCATGCTGATAAATGCGTGCCGAGCCATGCGCACACCCCTTTCCAGCCTCATATGCAAACGATCCACATTGGCTCACCATGCTTCTACTGATCTAGCATCTGTCCGTGTCCGCAAACTATTCCTAACCTTGATCATCCAGAGCGCGCGCGCAAGTAAGCCGGTGTCAATTGCAGGCGCCACCCCTAATAGGTCCAAAATGCCATTCCTCGCATTTCTTGTCCCACAACGACTTGTTCGTGTCCGTGACCAGCTGCCCTGTCCGCCGAATCGAGCGTGCTCGCTGAAGAAAGAAGGTGTGACTTTTTTGCCATCCTCAGCGCCAGCACATTCACCGCCTGTTTTCATGCCCCTATGCTCGAAGAGCAAAGCTTCCATGCCCATAACAACCTCCGATTCTGTTCAATTCGGGCGCTCTGGTTCGAGGAAGAATTTTCCGCATCGTGATGAACGCCATTCCGATCGATTGTTCATGTCTCATCGTTTCCCACAAGTCCGAGAACCATCCGCTCAGTCTTTTAACCATTCCCTACCCATTCGACTTTGAGCGCGCCGCAATGAATGTAGAGGAATCATCTCATCCATCAGCTCCGCCTTTGTATCATCCTTATCGTATCCTAGCATGCCCCATGCATCCCGTCTGCAGACCGTCCGTATTCTGAACCCCCGTATCATATTTTGCCACCACCGTTTCGAGCGTAGATCGGCGAAAGGAGAAGATATCACATCGTTTCGAGCGTGAATTCGATTGAGGGAGAAGGTATCGCATCGTTGAGGATTGCGCGTGTATTGGGTTCGTCGTGTTCCATCATGGTCTGTCGATTCAGAACCGATCTGTCCGTTGCCGTTGTCATATCCGCCGCTTTGATCGATTCGTGCGTGCGCTGGTTCACGAAGAAGGAGTTGTGTCTGTTGCCGGCGCCGGCCCCGGCGTGTCTGCCACAGTCCATCGTGTTGCGCCCTGGTTTGGTAGTCCAAACCGTTCGTTAGTTTCCAACATGATTGTCGCCCTGTTGATCAAGACCCGCGCGCGCTGCTTGGTGGAAGACGGACCGTTGTCATCGGATCCTCTGATGGCGCAGGCTCGAGCCCCTTTCATGTCGTCCGGCGTGGTCTGCCGCAATGTTGACTGTTGAGCGCCAGCTCGTCGTTTTGCTTTGCAGCCTCCGTTGTCGAGCGCTACTGGAGCGACTGGCGATGAGAATCAAGTGACTATTTTTTGTGCCCAGCAGGTTGCATGTGCAGCGCCTTTGTTGAGCAGAGCACCACGGGGACCACAGCAGAGAGTCACGCAACAGCTCGACTAGGTCTTCTGCGGCTCCCACAGTTGAAGACTGCTACTCGAGCGCCCGATCATCGATGCAAAGGATTTTTTCTCTTCTTCAGCGCCGCCCTTGATCAGCGCATCCATTCACCTTGATCTGGCACGCTTCTAACAGCCAAACAACAGCGTGCCCGTCGGTCTTGACCCGCATGTCTCTGATCACTTCTCGAGCACATGATAGTTCATGAAGAGAGACTTGTGTCCTCCGCCAGCGTCAACGCTAACTGCTTCACCATGCGCCATATTGTTGACCATGGCGCAGAACGCCGCGAGCGTACCCACTTTCCAGCGAGATGAGACAACAGCGGAAAGCGTCTTGCCAGCTTCGCCATCGACTTGTCCAGGCGCACGACGATCCAGAAGAGATTGCCTCCTTCGCCAATCCTTTCTCGACCGGTTTACCATGCTCCAGCATCCGGCCATTGGAGCAACGTCAGATCTGCCCTCCGTCCAACCGGGCGCACGGCATTTAGCAGAAGAGACTGCCTTCTTCATCCATAACAGACCTGACCGATCCAGCTCACCCTAACATTCGTCCGGCGGTACAGCCTTCACGCCATCATAGGCTTCGCAGTGTCCACCCCGAAACGTTTCGAGCGCAACGCAAACGACGAAGAGACTGCACGAGCGCAAACCGTCCTGCTTTCGCGACCCACAACCGATGCGAACTCTTCACTGTCCACGAAGAGGGATCGTATCCTTCGCCCACTCCACCCTGATCGATTTGACACCTTCCCTCATCTCCGCCCAGCAATGTAATCGCAGCCCGCATACATTCGCCGCCTCATCCTTGAGCCGATGTGAGCGCATCGCATTCGAGAAAGAAACCATCTGAGCGCAGATCGTCCTGCTTCCGGTGGCATTGCTGGACCCGAATACACGGTGAAAGACGGCCGAACATCGCCCGATCCAAACGCACAACGCTATCCGAAGAAGGTGACCGTCTATTCACCGGCACTTCAATTGATGGGATCGAGCTTGCGATAGCTGGCGGGGAAATGGAAGAGCAGGACGTATACTGCTGCTAGGGCAGCATGGATACGGCCAGGATTTGGACAATGCCTATCGTACTGGCGTCGCCGAGGGCGAAGAGCTTGGTGTTGTTCTGTTGACACGGTCGTTGATCGATGGCCACAGCGAGCGGATTTGCAAAGATACTCGAAGGCCTGTCATACAGCAACAACGGTCGATTTATCGTCTGCTCATTCCCATCTTGTTCAACACGAGCGGATACCGGCCAATTTATGAGGGGATAGGCGCAAGTTCAAAGCGAATCGACGATCGTCCTCGGCGTGGTACATCAGCGCACCATCTTCATTTGGGAAATGGTCGGATTGTGGAAGGAAGAAACAGGCCACATACTATACTGCTGTGCGCAGAATCAACGCTCTGCGGACAGAGAAAGGGTGCAGAGCGCCAGCGCAACGCTGAGCTGATGGATTTGTTGAGTCCTATCCCGGTCGCATAAGCAACTTTCGGTCTGGTGATTGAGGACCAACTCGCTAGAGGAGCGTCCAAGGTGCAGAGCTCAATGCTAGGCGCAGGATGGACACTGTGCGAACCCTGAGATGGGGTTCCCACTATGCAGCGGCAGTCTTCTGGTAATTTCCTTGCATCGCTATGCTGCAGCTATTTGAGCGCAGCATGAATGACGAAGAGGAAGAGCAAAAGTCAGTCGCCTAACACGAGAAAGGCGTTCGGTACTCGAATCCAGAATAGCCGCATCGGAATGGACACACATCCCTCTTCGACACCTGCGCTTGTGAGACGTAGCTTGACCGCTACGCCGAAAGACCTCGAGGTAATTGCCTGGCGCCCTACAGCAGCCAACAGACCGCCGTTCGCAGGCCCGTACCTCATGGCTCCGAGGATGATGAAAGCCTATATTCTCCCACCAGACATTGGAGGAACAGCGTCTCGAACAACACACCGGCAACCGACAACAGTACCGCGTCACGCCAATGGCTTTTTCGAGCTCTCTGGCTTTCGTTCACTCAGTGACGTTGCTGGTTGGTCTTGCGGCGAAGCGTTCTGCTAGCACTGGGCGGCCGTCCTTCGTGCTTCACCACTCTGTCGTAAGATATGCCACTGAGAGCAACGAAATGGACCTGTCCGGAGGCACCTCCTGTCGGTCGGTTGCGCCAGCTCTTTTATAACACGCAGCTCACTGTTCTGCACCTGTGATTGCGACTGACGTGGATAGTAGCGCCAGCATGCGCGCTTTCGCTCACGAGCTCAACTCCTCGATTCGATACAGAGCCAGTACTCGTCCGAACCATTCCTTCGTTCGAGCGCTTAGCCTCGCAATAGCCTCATACCTCGTCCTGGGTACATGCTGCTCGCAATGCCTCGATTTCCATCCGTTTCGGCATCCAAGCCTGCCTTAGTTGTCCAATCTCGACCCCGGTAGCAAGCGCTCGATAGGCGGTCGAGCAGATTGAACGCAACAAGATCTCAATCGAGGTCGGGCGCGCATGGAGGGGTATTGCCCTGATCTCGGGACCACGGTCTCTGAATGTACGGAATGCGGGTCGTGATCCCTGATACCTGTCTGACTCCTTCGGCGTGATCAGGACCTTGAGTGAGACCAACATGCCATGTAATAGTCACTACTGCAACACTGTCACTCATTGTAAGTCGCAATGAAGTGCCAAGTCCCACCCAGGTTAGTGGAGACAACGACTCTGTCTCGCTCCGCGAAGTGGAAGCTCAAGCGGACTCTCGGCTTTTAGTGCACAGTTGCATGACAACAAGCGAATTCTTCGAGCCGCGCTTGGAGGAGTCATGTCACAATTCTTTCCATTGGTCCAGATAAGCACCGGCCGACCTCTTCCTCCCCGAAAAATTGCTTGATATGAGTGCATCCGGGAGAATACGCGCGCTCACTTTGGCATTTCCGAATGCCAGATCAGGAGTTCAGACTCTCGGCCGGAGATCCAGGTTCTCTGCTATGTCCAGGCGCTACAGGTTGGCTTCGGTGTTGTCAATAGAGCTGAGCGATGCCCCGTGTCTTCACCGGTCCATGCATTTCTCGTCCGCATCGGTGATGGCTCGCATTGTATTCAGGAGCCTTGCTTGTGCTTGCTTGAAACCCTTGGAGGGGTGGGATTGCAGGTGCCACGGTGGAGCTAATGTCATCCTCAAGAGGCAGTCACGAACATCTGAACCTGACGGACAAAGGCACGCGGTACCGGAAATGGCTACATCAGGTCAAGCAACGTGTGGCATGAGGATCTCTTTGTTCTTACTATGCAGTTGTGATCCGTCGCAGCCTCCACGCCATGAGCCATCGATCGAGGTTCTGACCGGAGCCTGAACGTCCTCGGAGTCATGGCTGGAAAGTATGCACCCAAGGCTAGAATCGCCCATCTATCTTACAAGGACTGATTCCTGTGTCCAAGTCCTGTCGTTTTACATCGTATCATCGTCACGTTCGTACACTCATTCGAGATCGCGGTCTTAGAACAGCTTCCTTGCAAGCTTGTCTCCTCGATCTCTGCCTTCTTCCTTCACCGGCAGCTCGCCGCCTCTTCTCTTCAGGTCTTCGCCCATCTGCTCAACTCCGCCTCCTTTGCGAGGCAGGTCTTCCAACTTGCTCGGACGAGGATCACTCGTCCAGAACGGATGCTTCAGAACCCCCTCAGCACTCAACCTCTTCCTCGGATCCAACATCAGCATCCCAATGAGCAGATCCACACCCACGTCACCAACCGCCCTAAACGTCGCCTCCCAATAACTCCTCGGCTTCACGGGAATCACAGGCTCAGGCGTAATGTATCCCGGCAGAGAAGTAACGCCTGGCCAGTTCTGCTCCGTAGGCGTCCCCACCTTCTCCGAAATCAACTTCACCATCCCCAACTCACTCTCCGGCCACGCGCGAAACAATACATCTCTCGCAATCAGCTCCGCAAACACACACCCACAACTCCAAATATCCACCGCCCCACCATAATGCTTCGCCTGATAAAACAGCTCCGGCGGACGATACCAAATCGTGATCGTCTGACTCGTCATATTCTGATATGGATCCGCAAAACTCCTGGCCAGTCCAAAATCCGCAAGTTTGATCTCCCCATTACTCGCAATCAACAAATTGTTCGGCTTAATATCTCGATGCAAAATGAAATTCGCATGACAGAAATGTATTGCGCGTTGTAGCATCAACATCCAACTCTTGATGTCCGCAGGAGTATAGCTGATATTCGTCGTATCTTGAATCAACTTCAGCAAATCGCCTTGGGGGAGTTGTTCGAGGACGAGGTTGAGATTTTGGCCTTTGGTGGAGAAGACGGCGTGGAGTTTGATGATGTTGGGGTGGTCGAGCTCTTGGAGGAATTTGATCTCGCGTAGGGAGTCGTAGGATATGCCGAATTCTTTGGCTTCGGCGCCGACTTTGATCTTTTTGATTGCGACGAGTTTGGTGGGGTCGTCGCGTTCGTGGGCGGAGAAGACGTCGGCGTATTGACCTGATCCGAGTTTTTTGCCTTTTACATATTTGTTGCGCAGCTCTGCGTCGAGTTGTTCGGCGAGGTCTACTGTTGCTGAGGGAGATGTGGGAGAGTCGGGTCCTGGGGTGGAGTTCTGGGTGCTCGTTGGGGCCGTGTCGGTCAGTTTGAGGCGCTTCAGAGGTGGTTCGGGAGGGACGTCGAGCGCCGGCGACTTCAGACTGCGCGGCGCGGCCATGGTGAGAAATGCGATCGCGTGTCTATCGTAGCAGCGTTGTTGTCGCGTCGTCTCTCATATGTGTGGTGTTCGGCTTTACTTCGGGGTTCGCAGTCCATTCCCGCATCCGCCGCATACCTCCATCACCAGTACAGACAGCACGCATCGACATCTACTCCATCATCGCGGTCAACATGGCTCTCAAACGGCCTCTCACACTCCTCCAGCTGCCTTCGTCGTTACGATTGGCGTCAGCTCCGGCCACAACATGCAGGCAATGCCGCTCCCTACACGCCTTGAACAAACCACCTCCTCAAATTCCCAAACCAACACCATTCGTTCCTGACGTGTCCACGTTTCTCACCCTCATCGGCCGCGGCATGTCCAAACACGAATCCAAAATTCCATCATGGGAAGCTCTCTTCACACTATCCTCCGAGCAACTTAAGGAATCCGGCCTCGAACCCGCACGCGCAAGAAGATATCTCCTCTGGTGGCGCGAGCGATTTCGACAAGGGATCTACGGCATGGGCGGTGATGTGAAGCACGCGACGAAGATTGGGGACACGGTGGCTGCTGAGCTGAGGATAGTAGAAGTGCCAAAGCAGTTCAAGTCTGGGGAGGAGAAGTATGTGACGCCAGCGACATTGTCGAGAAGTGAGGGAGTCGCGAAGGTGATTTCGAATACGCCGCCGCAGGCACTGAAGGCGCTGGAAGGTGAGGGGAGTCAGGAGAAGAGGAGTATTATGGATCGGCTAGCACCTCCGCCGAAGGTGGGAAGGAAGGAGGTCAGTCCGGTGAAGGGGACGAAGATCGTGAGAGCGAACACGATCAGCGGCACGGGCATTGAATACCTCAAGGGGTATCAGGGAGTGGCTGTGTTGAAGGTCAAGGAAGGTTTGTGGGAGCAGAAGCGAGGACACAAGGTTGATGGTGGTGAGAGGAGGAGAGCAGAAGTGAGGGCGAAGAGAGCAGCTGCTGAGAGGAAGAATGCACGATAAAGGGATTGGTGGCGGAAAATGCAACAAAACCGCGCCAGCCGAGCCCAGCATGTCATAGAACAAAAATGTACAGTACGCGCAGCATTGAGCCTGCGCGATTTGCTCTCAGCCTCCTCTGCATGGGGATGGTACAAATGAGCGCACTTCGAGGCAAATGGCAGTCGCGACAGGGCAAGAATGACTTGAGCTGAACCTTCTTGTCCACATACAGACAAGGCGTCGGACCTGCCACTGCATCTTTTCCTGGGCCAGCGCACCTTCGCCACTACTTGAGGCCAATTCATGCTTCTTTCAAACACTCGCAACCTCTCTCCGCATCACTTATCTGCATTCATCAGCTCGGCTCAGAGGCATCAGACACAGCGATCCGCGACGATTTCAGCATCCCCTCACACCGAAGCATGGCGAGCGATTCGAACACATGCTTCATGCATTATGCCACCACCGCAGATATGGCGCTCATACCAATCTGTTTCAGCCATCCCACCCTGTGGCAATGCCGAAAACCACGTTTGGATTCCATCGACCATACTCCCGAAGTCACCCTCCGAAGACTCCCAGAGGACTACTTTCAAGCATGGAGAAAGGTGTCCAGTCTGCAGGGCGAAGTTCCGCGATTCTCCCAACGATCCAGCCCTCCCACAGGCATTACCATGCGGGCACATCTGGTGTACCACCTGCATAAACAATCACATGGAGGAGATCAGGGGTGGTCGAGAATGCCGTATCTATCGGAACGGGTTCCCGCCGCAAGACTCAATCATCCTGCAGGTGCTGAGCTCAATTTTCTCATACATTTTTGGACTTGCAGGAGGCATAAGGTCACTAACACGCAGATGGCGTTTGCAGATACGGTTTGGTCCACTGCAGTCTTGCTGCACTTGGCCACTCTTGTGTGGATCAGCTTCGCGGGTATCTTGAAACTGGTTGCCCAGCTGGTTTCGCCAGCTCATCCAACGGGCAAGACCGGTATGGCTCAAGCGAATCTCGCTCAAGGCTTGTACCTCGCAACTCGTACGGTGGGGTTCGACCTTCTTGGTGTGTTGCTGCATTGGTGGGCGACGTGGTGGACTTCTATGTGGAAGCCCGAGAGATGTGGCATTATTCGGTTCATGCAGCGGTGTTTGCAACCAATTCTTCACCTTATCTTTACCTATCTGCTTTTCCAGACCACGGTCGCACACATTCTACAGCCAGTCGAACTAGGGAACCCACGAGAAGATCATGTTCTTGCACCTGTGGCCACAGCTGTGCAATGGCTTGGCTGCATTGCGGTCGTGCTTTCTTTGTGGCACGAGAGCGGGCTCATCTCGACTCTTCCGATGAGCTTTCAACGACTGATCAGGCGGACAGTAGACATTCTCCTGTAGTAGAATGAAGAGGCGAGATGTGTAGTTGATGGAGTACGATGCACGTCTTGCGGTCGGCCGAGGGCGGCCAGGATTGAGGCAGCGGCCAACTAGATCGCTTCAGGCAGCTACGCATCAGACACGGCACTCGCTCCATCTCATCTCACTCATCCCGATCTTCCTTTTGACTCTGCTGCTTACCGTTGTCTGAAATGTCATCGACAGAACTTTGTCGTCGCCCGCAGTTTCACCTTGTCGGCATAAGCAAGACAGCCATTGTGGCCCGTTGTCGGAGGTGAAAACTTTCGGCAGATGGCTCGTGCGAGGGCCAAGACGTACGACAATGAATCACCACGGAGACGTCCCAGAGGGCACAGTTGTCACGACTATCAGTTCAACACTTGAGTGAAGATTAATGGCCGCTTTTCGGGCTGCTGCACGACTTTCAACACTGTCAACAGCAACACCAACTACGAGCTTCGCCGCGCAAGGACTTCGCACTTTTGGACGAGCAGGATACGCCACCAAGAAACAGTCAAACAAGATATCGATATCAGATATGACGAAAGATCATATTCTCACTCTGTCGTGCCCGGATAAGCCTGGAATTATTCATACTGTGACCGGGGTTCTGGCTAAGCATAACTTGAACATTCTGGACCTGCAGCAGTATTCCGATGTCGAGCAGCAGAAGTTCTTCATGCGAATCCATTTCGGCCATGCCGACTCTACACAACACCTCGCCGAGCCTTTTGGTGAACTGGCATCTGATTTGAAGATGCAATACGATATTGTGCCTCGATCACACAAACCTAAAGTCCTCATCATGGTCTCCAAGATTGGACACGCATTGAACGATCTCCTATTCCGCCAGAGCACAGGACAATTGAACATTGAGATTCCAGCGATTGTCTCCAACCACGCTGAGTTTGAAAATCTGGCCAAGAGCTACAATGTCCCATTCCATCACTTGCCAGTGACCAAGGACACCAAGGCTGAGCAAGAGGGCAAAATCCTGGAGCTCGTGAAGTCGCACAACATCGATCTTATTGTCCTGGCACGATACATGCAAGTCTTGTCTCCTACGCTTTGCGAAGCCATGTCTGGCAAGATCATCAACATCCATCATTCTTTCTTGCCTTCTTTCAAGGGCGCCAAGCCTTACCACCAGGCCTACGACCGCGGAGTGAAGATCATTGGAGCGACGGCACATTTTGTGACTGCGGATCTGGATGAGGGGCCAATTATTGAGCAAAGAATCGCGAGAGTAGACCACAGCATGGATCCCAAGGAGTTAGTGGAAGAGGGCAGTAATGTTGAAAGCCAGACCTTGGCTGCGGCAGTCAAGTGGTGGGCGGAGAAGAGATTGTTCTTGAACGGCACGAAGACTGTGGTGTTCAACTGAGCATGCACCCGCTCATCGTTGATCGGCGCACGAATTGATTCCGCTGAGCTGAACATGCACAGATGCCACAACTCATCACGGCACACATCACAAGACGGACGACATAGGACGCGAGCATCTGCCGACCTGCAAAATCAAAATTAGAACGAAAGTTTGATGACGATCACAGTGAAGGCCATAGATCACAAAGCTAAAGCACGTCATATAGAAAGCGACACAATCTGCATATAGACCCTTGTAGAGGTCTCGACCACACTGTCACACATAGACATCCCTGTCGCATCGGAAACGCGCACATTGCGACATTCCAGTCCAGCGTCACTACGCAATTGGTGTGCCTCCTTGCTTTCCGCTAGACCCTGGAGTACATCCAAATGATAATGACGAGGCGAAGATATCAAGATACTTTGGCATTGAAGTTTATTTAAAGAACTACTCCGCACGAAGCTTTCGATTTGCTGGTTGTCTTTGATCGAGAGGCAGAGAAGAGCGTACTCATAATACTTGCAGAGACGCCAACAGCAGCGACGGACAGAAGAGACATCATTCACCACAATGACGGAAACAACGCTCCTCTCCCCAACAGAAGACCACCATAACCCCAACACCAACATCCTCCACAAATTCCCGAACCCACCACAATCACAATCTCAACTCCAAGACCACCGCTCCCGAAGCCTCTCAACAACAACAACCGCCCTCCCGATAATCTTCTCCCCACACGACCTCCTCCCCACCCCTCAAAGAACCTTCACAATCCTCCCCAGCACAGAAGACATCAAAGAAGTCCACTGCCACAAATCCGGTCTCCAACCCTACACCATAAAACGCAAAACCCAACGACCCGGACGGCGTCCCATGATAACAATCGCCTCACTGCCAGGCCGAGAAATCGTAGCCGGAACAAAAGCCGGAAGAAGAGAATGTCATATTTTCGTTGGGAATCCCGAGAAAGGAGCGACAGTGTGGTTGCCTGTTGTGCAGAATATCACTGGGATCTGGACGTTTAATGCGAATGAGAGGGTGCTGAGGTGGAGGGAGAAGGAGTCATGGTTGAATGCATGCGTGAAAGGTGGGAGCGGGAAGGGAGATGCTTTGAAGGATTTTGAACTCATGGATGCGATTTCTGCGGAGCCCTTGGCGGAGTATCGGACGAAACTTTCTGGAGGGGCGGTGTTGGAGATTTATTGTGATATGGAACAGTCTTTGGAATTGTTGACGATGGCTTCGATTTTGGCGATACTGGAGAGAGGAAGGACGGCGAGGACGGAGAAAAATGGGAAAAGTGGTGAGAGGAAGGGCAGTTTTCTCGTGTTGGAAAGCTCTTCGCCGACGAGCTCGAGGTCTGCTTCGCCGTGTACCGTTCATGCGATGGGCGATTGAAGAAGGTGGATGAATAGCATTGGCGTGGATGCGGCGCGCAATTGAGGTTCCTGTCTTGACTCCAGATCACAAGCCAGCGTATGCCCTCATGAGAGGGAAGCAGCGCAACGTCGATCCCATCTGCCAACGTCACTCGGGAATCTGGAGGAAGGCAAGACTTGCTGACGAAATGGGGCGAGGGAACCGGTGCTGCCTCTCTACCTCTCAACACCGCACATCGCACTGTGTAGAGATCCACTGTATCTCTTGCGACGAGCACAAGCGGGAGCCGAAGATCTGCTGCATCACAGGATACAGTGACTACGATGTTGAAGGCGAGGAGTCATACCCTCGCGCTCAGACCACTGTATGAGCATGTTCGCTCGTTGTCAAGCCTGCGTCGGTGACAGGCAGCAACGCGCATCGGTGGCTGCGATCGCATCCACTCGCCACATTCACAAGTGCTCTCCAAACTGTGCTTGGCCGGATCATCCGTCGGGTTCATGTCCAGAGCTACTCAGCGTTCGCGGTAACGCACCATTAGCGTAGATTGCACCAGCGTGATCGAATACCTATACTGGGCAGTACAGATTAGCCAAGTAATCCAAGTTTCTTATAGAATCAGCATAGGCTGGCTGTTCCTGGTCAGACCAAAAGCTCCTCTGGGCACAAGATGGCTTGTGCTTCAACACATCGGCCTATATGCAATCCGATCATCACATAGAAGCCAGGCTAGACATTCTAGTTTGGTAAACTGTCGGAAATAGTGACACCGACCAGGCTGCCAGTCAATATCGGCCTTGGAATCATCCTGGCCGATGTCAATGTTCCAGAAGACAACTTTGATTAGTACATCCTTGTCGACTGCCGCGCATAAGGTTGGAGTGACATCTTGCCCATTATAGCAGGAAAGTCGACACGACGAGATTGGCCGAGGCATCGATGATTTGGGAGCGGGATCTCTGTTCTGCTTTTCTGTCACCGCGTAGGTCCGTGGTATGAGTATTGATGACATTGCTGCGAAGGCCATAAGCCTTGGAGCAGCTCGAAGAGAATGCCTTTGCACTCCGCAGCTGAGTATGGCGAAGACAGAGACCAGATCCAATGCTCGGAATCGGGACCGATACCAGACCTCGCGGACGCTCATCCTTCATTCGCTCACGTCTTCCTCGAGCCAGATGCAATTCGCCAAAGTCCTTACACTCAGGATGAAGCAGCATACGATGCTTTTCAGTACAATTACCCCTCGATGACTCGATCACGCAGTCAACAGTCCGCAGACTACCTTCAAGGCCTTCCGGCGTCTCTTAGGCCGGCTTATGGTCTGGTGGGTCGTCCTAAATCTCCCAGCGCTGAGTCCATGGCCGCCGAATGGGCCGATCAGATGAATTTGATGCGCATGAGGCAGGACCGGATCGATTGCTGGATTGACAGCCTGGACAGCCAAATCTCCCTAGCGAGAACACAAGGCACAGCATTAGAGGAGGTATACCTAGGTGAAGGTCTGTCTCCATTGGCGCAAACAGCAAGCGGGCAACCACGACATTGGAGTGGACAGCAACGGAAGACTGTGCCAGTCAAAAGTGTGCACGGAAGCATATTGATCGCCACGAGTGGACTTTCGGGCGAGCAGTCGCGGGGATTGTCCTCTCGCAGAACAGCCATGGCGCAAACCGAAGCCGGTGGGGATGTGATTGTAGAGGCACCGTGGCGTAGCAGCGAGATACTGCTAACAGCCACTTTGTGCCTTTTCCAGGCCCTGGTGTTCTATCCGTATGGTCAAGGGTTGACAACAGCGATTTCACTCTCAGGCTCACTGTTGCACGCCACTGACCGCTCAACCCAAGTGCTACCAGAGCACGGTCGACAGAAAACCATGGCAGACGCAGCGTGGATCGCAGCCTCGTACCCGTTGACCCATGCGGCGTTCTCACTCCTCGGACATCAGTTCGGGTCAGCTTGTGGTCACAGACTGATGCTGTTGATTGCTTGCATTTTCTGGATAGCCTTTCAGCTGGGCTGCGCCTTTGCACCCAGCGTTGCGGCGTTGTGCATCTTGAGAGCATTCGCGGGTATAGGAGCTTCTTCCATGACTTCGAATGCGATCGCACTAATCGTTGTTTTCATGCCGGCTGGAAGGAAGGGGGCCATGGCGCTCGGTTTGGTGGGTGCAATGGCACTCGTCGGCACGTCCGCAGCATGCCTGCTATCCGCTATACTCGTGCAACTCACAGCGTGGAAGTGGAGCTTCATAGCACCAGCCTGCTGCGGCACGGCGCTCTTTTCCCTCGCTTGGATCACAGTGCCTCGAGACAGTCCGATTCAATCACGCGCCAGGATCGATCTGATCGGGAACTATCTTGGAATCGCGGGCCTTTGCCTCTTCAATTTCGTGTTCAATCAGGCACGAGTTGTGGGCTGGGACGCGCCGTATATCTACGTCCTCGTTCCCATTGCCTTGGGTCACATGCTGTCCTTCTTCTTCTGGGAGACGAGAATCGCATCCAATCCAGTGCTGCCTGTCGGATTATGGCGATCGCGACATTTGCCTAGGACTTTGTTCATGGTTTTGTGCTCTAGCTTGTCTCTGGGTGTTTTCCTCTGGTACTTCAGCCTCTTCGCCACGCAGATCCGAAACTACAGTCTCATCGAGAATGGCGCAGACCATCAGCCTATCACCGTATTGTCAGTCGCGACGATATTCGCCTCGTCCCGACTCTTGACCTGGGCATCGGCGAAGTACTTATTGGCCGGTGTCAACCTCGCACTCATTCTTGCCAACACCCTGCTCGCAGCAGCGCCCAACGATGTGACATTCTGGGCCATGATGTTCCCGGCGTCATGCATGACTGCACTGTCCGCGGCCCTGACACAAGCGGCGAGTCGAGCAATTGAGGTTGAAAGCTTGGAGCAGAAGTATCTGAGCATCGCCGTCACTCTGCTGCACGCGATGCTGAGCTACGGATTGAGCACGGGCATCGGCATCGCAGGCACGGTCGAGATGGAGGCATGCGGCGATGGCCACGACGTGCTTGTCGGATACCAGTGCGCCTTCATCTTTGCAGCGGCACCGGCGGGCATTGCGCTGGTCGGCTCTCTGATGTTCCTGGGCAGCGACACGCGGTCCAAGACGGGAGGATTCGAGCAGATGAAGCAAACCAAGCAGACCAAGACGCGGCGCCGACTGCTGGGCGGATTGCGCCTAATGTCACCGCATCATCGGCCAGGAGAGCGCGGGTTTGTTGTCGAGAGGAGACAGCCGCGAGGTGTCGTCTGATGCGTATGGCGGATAAATCGGTAATGGCGCTCGTGGTAGACTTCCTGTTTCGTTACTTTCTCTGTTGTTGGTAGGGCGCGTCGCAACGCCAAGACCCATGGCTGCCTGATCTCATCCCAGTTGTGTTGCCACTTCTCTCCTCTTCCTCTGCATTTCACCCTCTGTCACGACACCACTCGCTATGAACGAGCGACGCGATGGTGCAGTACTACCACGAGCCTACTGCTTGGTATCGCGGCCCCACTCTCGCCGAGAAGGAGTACTGGAAGGTCAAGATCCAACTACCAGACGATGATGGATCCGTACAAGATAACGAAGACTCCCTGCCTGCCGATAGACATTTTGCGATCGGGTCGCGCAGACAGCGAGGGCTTCTCATCTATGATGACTGCAGTGAAGACGAACTGCGACAGTTCTGTAAAGACCGCGGCCTCCGCTTGCTCAGGTCGTCGAACAACCGGGCTGGCATGACCGCTTCACTCGAGCTTGCCGATGATCAAGGCACGACATTCGATCGTTTTCTGGACCTTCCCGTAGAACTTCGGCTGCGTATCTATCAGTCCTACAAGAAATCCTTGGGTGGGAAATTCGGACCGTTCAGCGTGGCGCCGCCCATCACCTCCGTTAGCAAGATGACACGACAAGAAGCTGCGTCGGTATTCTTCCGAGAGCGTATGTTCATGTGCTCCTGGGCGAGGCCAAATTTCGTGGAACTGCACGATCCATCACAGAGTCCGCGCCTGGACGAAGTAGCAGGTCTCTTCTTCGAAAAAGCACCTCTCGTATTCTTGGAACAAGTCAGGCGACTGCAGGTGTGGACGTTGCTGCCTGCCCCTCCAGGTGCCAAGTTTGCTGGTAATGGGTACACGGAGTGGCTCATCGATCTGAGAGCCAAGAGTCGTGAGAAGCGCGTCATTTTCGAAGATATGGGCACCTTCTGGCGGCCCGGCCAGACAAGATCCGAGTTGGACGAGATCGTCCATGCTGTCCAAGAACAAGTACGGGATGTCGTCGACAACATAGCCGCAAGAGATCGCTTGAGACTGTGTCGCGAAGATGCGAACACCATCTTCGCGGCGTTCACGACTTTCCCTCGAGACACGACTGAAGTCTGAAAGTTCTTTTCCATGCTCGTCTATATGCATTGTTTACCCGCGACTGCGGTATAATACAGTGTTCTGCTGTAACCAAGGCTCTGGTTGGCTTCCAAGTCATGCACTGGCACTGCTGGGCTATAATCTATGAACTGGAAAACCACTCATGTCTGCGTACCAGCAATTGATAGTGGGGCTCAGGTCGCGTGCTGTGCGCTTTAACCCGCCTTTGAGTTGGAGTTATCCGCGCAGGACCACGGCGAGGTACGCTCCTTGGAGTTTATGATACCAAGTACCGAACCGTACGTACCACCAATCATCTGCGAAAGTGTTAGCGGACATGTTCCACTGAACAGGATTTGCCCACGGCAACTTACCATGAATGTTCCAGCGATGAGAATGAAGGCAGCCCAGGCGGCACCAACCCTCCACTTCATGTTGCGATCACTCCTGTTCCAGTTGTCGTAGAACCACATGCAGCCCATTGGGTGGAACGACATGAACGTGGCGAACACTGCGCCAATAAGGGAGATGAGCTCGTTGAAGACTGGAATGCCACTTCCAATGAGGTAGCCGACAATCACGACGCCTCCGGTGCAGCCTAGCCATGCCATCCAGTGAATTGGAGTGTTTTTGGTAAGATGCTCGCTCTTGCGCATGAAACGCATGAAGAAGCTCTTTGCTGGCAACTGGGAAATGTCAGTGGCAGATCGCATGTCTAATTTTGAACAGCAAGCTTACGTGAACGAAAAGCATGCCACTGGCAATCAAGCCGGGCAATGCCAGCCCATAGCAGACCTTCTTCATGGTGACACCAGCAGATCCGAGAGCGGGCGAAGCGACGTACGAGCCGCAGTAGTAGTACACGACGACACCGATGACAAGGTATACCAGCGAGACGCATGCTTGCGCTACGAACAGCGACTTGGTGAAGTCGCGAGGGTTGCGCATCTCAGAGGCGATCGAGAAGAAAGCTGGGGAACCAGCGAAGGCGAAGACGATGGTCGAGACGGCAGACATGGCCTCGGCGAACGTTGGCTCTCCCCAGACCTTAAAGTCGGACGTGAAAGGACCAGTCTGTGGTGCCGCCGCAGGTCGATCTTGAACGCCAACAGCAATGGTAAGCGTGAACACTGCTCGATGTCAGCCCTATCCCGCAAACGCTAGTCACTTCAACATACCAGCTGTGAGGATACCAGCAACGCCGACCCATGCAATCCACGAGACCTTGCCGAGAGTCTGGATACTACCAAAGCCGAAGCCAATAAGGGCAGCTACCACAACAAAGATGGCGGTACAAGCGCCATGCGAGGAGAGAGAGTTCAAGCCGATCGAGATACCGATCATCGCGGACGCAGCCAAGAAGATGAAGTACACATTGAAGCCTGTCGCTCACTCATTAGCCGACGTCGCATCAGGAGACACTGTTGCAGACACTCACCCCAGTACAAGATCTCACGACCAATCTTGCCACCCATGATTTTACCGGCCTCGTCGATGCCGTACACTTCTGGATGACGAAGCTTGAATTGACCAACCATGTAGCCTGTCCAGGTTGTCATGGTACCGATGATGAGGAGGATAATTACGCCAGGAACCATGCCGAGGGAGTGAAGCGCAGATGGAATACCAAGGACACCGAGACCGATTTGAGTCTTCATCATCAGAATGATGGTGCCGATCCAGCCGACCTATATCTTTGTCAGTACTCTCGCAGCACCGCGAGCACCGTGGCTACCCACATCCTTGTAGTTTGGGCCATCTTCAGAGAGTTCACCGAAGACCTGGAGTAACGATCAGCTCATGCCTCAACCGCAATGCCCGCTGGGCTGTGTGTGCGTACAGCATCGACTTCTCTGGTTGGCTTCGACAGGTCCTCCACGTCACCATAGCCTGCTGTGGTGACTTGGTGAAGGTCCTCACCATTGACTTTCTTCTCGTCCCCGTACATGTTGGCGCGGATGGTATCGTATGAGTGTTATTGAAGGGCACTGGAGAACCAGAACAAATATGCAGGACTGGCCGTGCTCAAATAGACATTCCATGATGCCTGTTTGCGATGCCATGAATATGCCGCAAGCCATATGGGGCTATTACATGATAGTAATTGCCGCCCACGGGGACGGCTATAGACGGACACGCGACTGCTGCACAGCGCGTGCCCGTGCACTAATCCGCCTTCACAGATCCAGTTTCTTATGCACGCCGATGCGTCAGGTCTCAAGAACAAGTGGAACCTACAGAAAATACCCATGCTCGAGCCTCCCCCATACATTGCCAAGGAAATTACCAGGGTGCTGCCACCGTGTCGCCCTCATGAACCGACTTCGGCTCGGTCTCGCTCATTGGTTTCGTGGGCCAAATCACCGCGGTAGATACGAAGTCACCAATTCGTGCGCAGCAGCATATCTCTCTGTGGATCATGGTATTTTGCGCGTGCTCTCCATTTCTATTCCGGTGGCAAATGCTAGACGAATTAGAGCGCGCCGGAGGTCAATGAGAAATTGTGTTCCAATGGGTGTTGCTAATGGCCTGACTACGTTGGAACAGGGATCCCTTCACAAACCAACCTCCCTGCAGTCATGCTTTGGCAACTTGGCAAACCCGTTTGTGAATGGGCTAGAAGGAAGCTAGAACTTCGACAGAAAGGCTAGCATTGCTGGATCGTATTGGAAGATTGATTACTCTCCGGCAACTTGACTCCACAAGACGCTCCCAGCGGACGCGTGAGCGACATGGAAATGGCTGGTTGGTGAAATATGCTTGCCATGACAACGGTCGTCATCGGTGCGCTGAATGGACGCGGACGAATGCACGTTAACGGACGTTCCTGGAGAAGGACTTGGGTTGATCCGTGACTCTGTTACGTCAGCGACTGCAACACATCGAGACTGTATAAGCACTACTGTACGCTCAAGACCCGACTCTGTGCGCCATACTTTTGCATACAGAGTTTGAGGGATTATTAGCAGCAACCTACGTACCGCCAGCCGATTCGTCGTAGGAACGCTCGTGATGAATGAGGCACAGTCGAATTGCGCTTCAGCTGCCTTATCTGGCGCTTGGCCGGGGTGAGAGACCGTCCGGACCAGGTTACGCACACCGGAAAAAGGGCCGTGATCCAATGACATGAACGCCCTGAGTGGCAGTGTCGCAGCTGCTGCTGCAAGGCTGAAACGACTGTCAGAAAGACGTGAGAACAGGCAGGCAGATGCGCTGTACTGTGACTTTTCGTTGCGTAGCATCCGGTCCTACCCATCGCAAGGCCCTGCCAAGCTCACGATCCGATCCAGCCTTACGAGGCAAGCTGTGCAAGCATGGCCTGAGAATAGAAGGTTTCGCTCGGCGATGCCGAGGTGTCTTGGAATACCACACCGAAGTACAACTTCCTGGTCGCGATCCGATTTGGTCCCAAGGCAAGATAGGCAAATTGCCTCGTGACAGAATACTCGAAATATCCAACACGCGCAATTGTTCAAGGTGGTCACGGCGTTTCAAAGATCATCCCCAGGTTTCGCCGTCATCAGTGCTGTTCTCGATTCATGGACCAGCGGTCAGCAATCAGAGGCGCTGTGAAGATGACGAAAACGCCGAAAAGATAACACTTGAAACTTCACTTCTCTCTTTCGCAGTATACAATCAGCAACGCAGTATACTTTGCAAGCATACCAGCTTGCAGATGCAGAGTACCTGGATACACGCTGACGCGAGAATCGTGCCGATTCACAGCTTCGGTTCGACTGTCGTTCCATGGTGCCACGGATTGACGCTCAGGTGCCAGACAATTTCCGCTATCTTCGTGCTCTGGATCGACCGCTTTGGAAAAGTTCTTCGAGTAGACAGGTGCCAGTCTAACATCGGCCTTCTTCGTGCTCTAGATCGACCGCTATGGAAATTCTTCGCGTAGAGACGCAGTATGAAGCCACTTGTCCTTTGCGATACGAAGCGCAAGTGTGAGAGCGAATTTGTTGAAGCAATGGCTTGTCATGTCGTCGACGAGGAAAATTCCGTGCATCGGGCTAGTGTGAAGAAAGCAGCTCTGCGGAAGAATTCTTTTAGATCCAAGAGAATGACAAGACGTGGCGCCTGAGGAGTGAGATATGGCTCTTTTCTTGCACTGCATTATCTCGGATGAAGCAGTTTCTCAGGATGCAAGCGACCATTACTGCTGAATCAGTGGTTCATCCTCGTCATTCATAGATGACTGAACGGGCGGGACTTGAGTAAGTAGGCGAGCAGCGTATTTCCTACTTGTTCTCAAAGACACTGCCCGCCGCGTCTTGCGGACTGCGCTCAGCGACGGACTAATTCACATCAATGCACTGCCAACCCAAGCATTGGCTGCCCTCCGGAGCATCGATGGGCGTCATCAGTCACGAGGCACTTATACCCACTTCGTTGCAAATACGGTCTTAGCCTCCGTAGGCTCCGGTGGGTGAAGAGAGTGTTGCAGTACAACAGAAAGCGGAGCCCCACATTTGCTCTTCTTTTTGCGGAGTCAAGTGTGCTATACACTTCTTGACTTGCCTCATGTGGCGCAATGCAAAGCATCTGGTGGAGCAACAAGCAATCGGAGAAATTTGAGTATGCTGCTATTCCGGGTAAAGGACTCTTGGCATGGTTTACTGGAAGAATTATTGAAACATGCATATAATACTCTTCAGCGGCAGGTAATGAGCATCATTGAGATTCTGATACTTACTGTTGCCAATTGCCCAGCATGCGTCGTGGCATACTACCAGTCGGCCTCTTTACCGGGACTGCGCTTGCAGCACTTGATACCAACGGCTTGGCCAATCGCTACTTTGGCAATGATGCTGCGTGGTATCGAGACAAGATTCCGTACTTTGAGGCTTCCGACTCCGAGATCCAGGATGTGTATTACTATCGATGGAAGATTTTCCGGGCTCATCAGAGGGATCTTGGACAGCGGGGATATGTTTCGACAGGTAAGAATGAGATCAGAAACCAGGCGGACATCGGCTTATGCAAAATACAGAATTCCTCGACGATGTAGGATGGCAACTTGAGCCTTGGGCAACATTGAACGATGCCACTGGCTTTCACTTGGGTGAAGGTCGATGGCTGCGCGACCGCCGTTATGCTGATGATTATATTCGACACATGTACAATGGTGGCAACGATCGTCACTTCACCGATGTAAGTGGCAAATTTTTGGCTCTTTGCAAGACTGTCGACTAACGGTTTTGCACAGTGGATGGCAGATAGTGTTTGGGAACGCTACCTCGTCGATGGCGATAGGGGCGCGATCACCACTCATCTCAATGCCATGACCAATCTATTCCAGCAATGGAACGATGCCTTGGATACTTCTAAAGGTCTTTACTGGCGCGAGCCGCTCGCCGATGCGACTGAATACACAATTTCTAGTATCGATGCATCTGGAGGACAAGACGGCTTCGGAGGCGGCGAAGCCTTCCGACCTACGATCAACTCTTATATGTATGCGAATGCTCTCGCTATCGCCAATGTCGCAGACCTTGCGGGGCAAGGCAATGTGGCATCTGATTATCGATCGCGAGCAGCCAACATCAAGTCTCGCTTCCAGGCTGATATGTGGAACACCACCTTTGAACACTTCATCGACCGTCACCAGAGGTCAAATCAGTTTGTTCAATACTACCAGCCCATTCGTGGCCGAGAGCTCAATGGATACATTCCCTGGATGTTCTCCATGCCCGACAACACAGACAAATACAACCAAGCTTGGAAGCATCTCAAGGACACCAACAAGCTCAGAGGCTCAAATGGTATGCGAACAGTTGAGCCCTCGTACCAGTACTACATGCGCCAATACCGCTACGAGGGCAGCAACCGAGAATGCCAATGGAACGGACCAGTCTGGCCCTACCAAACCACTCAAGTCCTCTACGCCATGGCAAACCTACTCAACAAATACACCCAAAGCATCATCACCAAATCAGACTACCTCGACGAACTGCGCAAATACACAAAACTCCACTACTGGAACAACAAACTAAACCTCGAAGAAGACTACGAACCCGACAAAGCCGGCCCCATCGTCGGACTCGCTCGATCCCCGCATTACTTCCACTCCGGCTACAACGACCTCATCATTTCCGGTCTCGTCGGTCTCCGTCCACGAGCAGACAACACACTTGAAGTCAATCCCATGGTCCCCGAAGGCTCACTACAATTCTTCCGCCTTCAAGATGTGCCGTATCATGGACACAGTGTTGCAATCCAATGGGATGCTAATGGAAGCAAATACGGGCAAGGCACAGGTCTTCGCGTGGAAGTCGATGGCCAGGTCGTTGCTACATCACCACGATTGAGCAGGGTTACAGCTCAGATTAGCAGTGCTTCTGCACCTGCTATTAACAGAAGTCAAATTGCAAAGTCCATCCAACTCGTCAGAGGACAGAATCCTTCTGGTTCGGCATCCAGCGGCAACAACGCGGAGCGTATTCACGACGCTATCGATGGCAGAGTCTGGTTCATGCCTGAGCTGCCGAATGGTTGGGATTCAGATGCGACGAGTGGTCCTTCGACACAGTGGTATACCATCAACTTCGGATCTGCGACGCAGCTTACTGGTTGCGAGTTGGCTTTTTATGATGATGGTAGCACTTTCGCTGTCCCCACCGACTATGATATCTTGCGATTCGAGAACAATAACTGGGTCAAGATCCAAGGCAATGGTGCTTTCGGAGACAAAGCATTGGCCAATGGCATTACGAAGGTATCGTGGCCTTCGTTGAGCACGTCTCAGTTGAGAGTGTCGTTCCCGCAGGCTGCTGGGAAGAGGACGAGACTTGTTGAGTTCAAGGCTTTCTAGATTCTATGTTGAGTAGGACGATGTAGCTAGGACGGACTGTCAATGATGCGCAGTTCTGGTTCCTGCTTCTGTGTCTCCGCTTCATGATGGATAAACTCTACCTCGGCGCAAGTCCAGCTCGACATCTGTTACCACCGCTTGATGATCACTGTAATAGATGCTCTCATCGAAGACGTTTGCAAGGACAGCGTAGGTCTGAGGAGACCAAGGTCCAGCCTTGTTCAAGAAGATGTAGTCGATCAAGGTACTCGACTGACCCTCAAAGCCACTGAATGTTCCGATTCTGTTCCCGTATCGCTGTCCCTCTGGAATACTCTCCCGAACATCATAAACCGGCGACGAAGGTTGCGTAAGATACTGATACGCCTCTTGTCCAGGCTCCGAATTGAAATCCCCAGTAATAAAAATCGCAGGCCGTTGTCGACCACGACCATTTCCCGTCGCATTCTGCCGCTTGTTGATCTGTTCAGTAATAATCCTCGCCGCGTTCTCTCTTGCCACAGTCCCCACATGATCGAAATGAGTATTCATCGCAGTCACCAACGCCCCGCTTTCCCTATGCTTAAAATCGCCAATCGTCAAAACCCTCGTAACAGCCGCATCCCACCCCTTCGATCCAGGCACATCCGGCGTAGGAGATAACCAAAGCGTCTCCGAATCCCTCAACTCCCATACTGAAGGTCGATACAGCAAAGGACTATACTCTCCCGCTTCCTTCCCATCGTCTCTCCCGACGCCAAGAAATGCCCATTCAGGCTCACTTGTCGTTCGTTTTGCATTTAACCCATTCACAACATCATCAAGTTGCGATTTGAGAACTTCTTGCATGCCGACGAAAGCGGCTGGGTTGTTGATCGTGTTAAATCGAATTTGGGAGATCACCCGGGGTGCTCGGACGCCGGTCCATGGCTCTTCTCCGTTTCCTCGGTCCGTGGCGGCAAACCGAATATCTGCAGGAGACGGTAAATCGAACTAGACTCTGAGCCAGCTAGTGCGCTGGTGTCCCTTTTTTGCTTACTGTAGGAAATGATTCTGATGAGTAATGTGCTGAGTCCTACTGGGAGCTGCATGACTTCTGTTGCCGACTTGGGTTGTTGGGATTGTGCCTGTTCGAGTTCAATAGAGGTGCAGAGTTGGATGTATATAGACGCACCATGATCGCCGCGCAAAGAGACTGTTACCTGCGATTTCTTAGGTTACGCTCAACGTCACTGCCACGAGGTTGATGCGCGACTCTTGACTTGCTGGTGAGAAGCGAGGGCCAAGAGCCAAGCGGGATCTGCGTCTGCAGAAGATGTCGACGTCAGGCGCAGGTGTTGCGGGCAGTTGAGTTTAGTGACCTCGTACAGAAAGCGAGACCTCATGGAAGAGTACTGCTGAGACTGCAGTGTGCATCCAGAACGCAGTTCTGCAGTATAAGGTAAGCGCGATGTACCGAGAGTCCGATACTGTCGAAGCCGAAATAAGCGACCAGGGCAGTTACGACTGATGGTTCATTGGCGCTTACGCCAATTTGCGATGTGCCTCTTTGCAGGTTCGCCATTGATAGCGAGTAATCATTCGTAGTTCTTGTACATTGCTTGGGGTATCATCATCTTCATCTCTTCACTAATCTCGGGTATCACAGTCATCTTCACTAATCTCCTCCTGCATTTGGCTTCCATCGCGAATGCGCAGAGCATTCTGGCTCAGGCATCAGCCTATATCGGGATCAACAATCCCGTCTTCCAGCTTCATCCTTGTTGGTCATGCGAACTTTGATCCCTTCCTCTTGAATGATGCTGGTCCCTGGTAACTCGGCATAAACCTAGTGTCGTAACGCCTGGGAAGCGACCATGCCCTTTCAGAAATCAGGTCTGACTGCTCCTGAGTGTCGATGCCAGTTGGTTGAACGTGCCGTGGTACCGTTGCCAACTTTTCGGCGACCCAGTTGTGCTGGTTCCAGGCTCTGTTGCTTGAGGAGACCACAAGAGAACCTGTGAAAGGGGAACGAAGGTAGTCGGAGGCCCGGAGACTCAAGCTCGGTTTTGTCTGCGTCTCAGTCCAGAGTGTAATAATCTTGCACGCTGCTGTCTTCTCAGCGATGCGTCGATGGCTGGCGAATCCTCTGGATAAGCTGTTCGTTGTACGCGTAGGTCAAGGCATTCGCAAAACCGACCAGTTGCGTACTGGCTTGCATGGCTCGCAGCCAAAGTGGTGCAGTGTCAAAAGCCTCCCAGATGCGAGTGGCCATACCAGGAATCCACAGAATGACATATAAGATCGGGTAGCCATTGAGAAGCAGCATCTTTCGTACTGCTTGCTTTCGCTGTCGGGCCGCGGCTGATGAAATGCGTGTATTCGCAGAGGCGGGTGACGTATGGCCGACGAAACTCAATGGCGCAGTGTCACTGGCGGTGCTGCAACTTGGAGTATGTCCATGTTTGACATTGCTGACAATGCTGCCCACCTCGGACTCCTCCTCGCCAATGTTGGGTTCTTTCGTCTTCCAAGGCGTGTCGTGGTGATGGCCAAAAGTTGTCGTGATAGAGGACCTCACACGTATGTGACGACCTCCTCGCTCCTCGTGTGTCGTGGGATGGTGCTTGTCTTCGATGGTGCCGAGCGGATGTCCGGAGGAGTCGTATGTGCCGCCGCTACTGGAACCCACACCCAATCGTCCGTATGCGCGCATGAGGTAGACGTAAATATATGTGTAAATGGCAATGGTGATGACGAAGATGGCTATGCGCCAACCATGCGTCAAAGCATATCGCAGAGCAAAGTACTTGGCTTGAATCCAACACCAGTTACCGCTGACTGGTCCGTAGAGGTCGAGACCTAATGCAACGTTCGCTATATGCTGTCAGCGGGCAATCTCATCCGTGGGATCTGCTGCAATCTTACCAGTGATGATGGGTGGTATCCATGGGATCGCACATACGCAGGCCACCTGCCACCACGGAGGCTCGATCACAAATCGCGGTTGTCGCACAGTCAGGAGCACTGACAAAGAGATGACGAGGATGTTGAAGTCAATGGCCTGAACAGAGAACTGTCCAATGTAGCCATTCGCGGTGCATGCGGGACCAATGGAGAGCTCCGGGCCAGGTTGGTGTACTCTCGACAGCACGACAGCGCCGGAAATGCTGTTGTTTAGAGAGTTGATCCAATCTGCAGTGGGTCAATACTGATTCCGCCGTTTCACGAACGCTGTCATAGCATACCAGACACCAATAGGTTCACAATCAGTGCTTGTCTGAAATGTCGCTCAGGCGGATACAGGATGTAGAAGATGCCAAAGACCGTGCTAGCCAGAAAGGACAGGCAGGAGCATATGAATGTCGGGATGGCGGCCTCGAGAGGGACCATGTTGACAAGTGAGAGGACGTGAAGTCCAGCTGCGCATGTGTCGACTCCGCAGAACTGAGGAGTCGTTGCGACGGCGAGGTACGGCCCTAAGTAAGCTGCGAGCTGCGCAGTCGATGGCCAGCCCACCCATGCTTGCCGTCCTCACGCTGCCAGGTTGTCATCTGAGGCCTGGCAATCCGCTTGCTTGGGCCTGAGCGAAAACACCGGGAGCATGTCGTGAACTCTGCACTTGCCGTCAAAAACTCCGAAGAGAGACACGTCCCTTCATCGTGCCGGGCACCGAATGCGATGATCGACGAAGACGACAGTCATCAAACTTTCAAGCGCTGCAATCAAATCGAATATGGAGCGGTGCATAGTCTACGAGGAACACCAGTTGCAGAGTGTGTCGAGAAGATGAAAGGAGGACCGGACGCGAACGGGCCAAGAAAAGGTTCGTGCCAAGCCATTCGCAATACCCGCACGAGGCCGGCGCGTGGGGAAGGCCTTGTGCTCTCTCGGCACCAGTCAGACTTGCCTCAGTGCACTCTTCATCATTGGTCCCTATTTCAAAGGACGCGTCCATCGTATCGACCGGGTGCTTCACTAATCGAGCTCGATGAGGAAGTCTAGGTGCTATGCCACAGCCGCAGTGAGCAGCAACCCGGGCAGGCCCAGAACTTGGCTGCGAGCACTCCTATCCGGAGCATTGCAACATGGACAAAACGCCAACCTCTCTGTGAAGGAGAGCGGCGAGAAGGCCACCGCCAAGCATTGTCCTAGTTGTGGAGAAACCATGATGTCGATGATCGCCACCGGAACACCGTGCGTCCACCATCAAGGGCTCGGATAATCAACTTCAAACAATTCCGGTGATGCTGGAAATCCGGGCACAGCGCAAGGACATTCTGATGTAAACTTTGAGCATCTTGCGACCAGAATTTTGGGGCGCGATTTCCATGTCTTGATGCCAATCGATCAGCGCAACCGGCCCGAGATATGCTGCGACATTCGATCGAACAGGAGAACCATACTGAAGAGCTGCATCAGTCAGCCTCAAATGAGTCAACAGAGGAGAGAGTGCAGGAAGGACGGCAACACTTCCTGGAAGAGGTGATAAGTAATCTGGTCGGGAATCTCAACATCGCCGGCCTCAATAATCTTCAATGCCGGCCGTCGCTGGTAATGGAAAGACATCCTACGATGGCAGGTACGAAGTCTTGGTATTCCTCTCGCATGCACAACTCAGCATGGGCCAAAATGCCGAATTCAAGTCGTGATCGCCTGCGGAGAAAACAAGACCGAGGCTGCAGCTGATACCAAGACCTCCCGTTGATCTTGTGCCTGATTGGTTCCATCGTTTCTTCCATGGCACCGTGACAGCTCTAACTTGACTACACTTTCTCCTGCAACTGGCTCGCTGGAAGAGCCTCTTGCCCATGTAGGTAATTCGTTGGCAAGATCTGTCGTCAGATGTTGCTTCTCCGGCTTGACTTGCTCACAAGCGTAGTCGATCTTCTGCGTATTGCATGCGAGCATACGAGCTGAACCACTGTCTTGTGCCCCAACTGCACAAATTGTGCCAAAGCATGGCATCACATCTGGAGAAGGATGCAGAACGAGCCAGGAACGAGATGCGACCCCGCAGATCTAGAGATGCCGTCAAGTTATGAAGAACTTATAATAAGAACGATGGATCATCAATCTCCAAGGCTTCATCGACAAAGATCCTCCCCAACCAAACAATCTTCCAATAACACCCTTCATCATGCGTCTCACGTCTCTCATCATCAGCGGTCTTTTAACAGTCGCTTCAGCTCATCCACTCTACACAGTCGTCAAACGTGACGCAGCAAGCATAGTCGCCGCACTCAAGAACGTCCAGACCAACGTCCAAACCTTGAACGCAACAGTCAACACCTTCAACAAAGGCGACCTCGACGGACTCATCAAAGTCCTGAAGATCCAAAAGGTACATAGATCCACATCACTCAAACCCCACCTCCTCACCAAAAAGCCACACATCCTAACGACACCCCCCAGCAAACCTCCGCCGTAGGCGACTCCGTCGTAACCGCCGCCTCCACAGCCCAACAATCCGAAGTCCTCTCCGAAGCCGACACGCAAAAAGTCGCCGAAGGCGTCCTCGCCCTCAAAGCAGACCTCGACACCTTTCTCCCCAACCTCTCGAGCAAGAAACCAGCTTTCGATAGCGTTGCGTTTCTCTTCTCCGTCAGCAAAACAGTTTCGCAATCTCTGCAAACACAAAAGCAACAGAGTGCGAATTTGGGAGATGCGATTACGGCGAAGTTGACGGGACCTTTGGCGGGGTTTGCGCCGTTGATTAATGCGCAGATTGCGGAGCAGTTTGATAAGGCTATTGCTGTGTTTCAGCAGAAGGGAGGGTTGATTCCGTTGCCGCCGATTCCGTCCTTTGGTTGAAGGGTTGTTAGACTGAGGACGATGTCGATGAGAAATGTGGATGAGGTATGACAGCACCTAGAGAAAACCCAACAGAAGCCATCCCATGTATGACTGTATGACTACTTTCCTGCCTCTACAGCTCGCAATGTGGTCTTCTGATACTCCCGCCTTGCGTCGCTCCAATCCTTGCGCATCTATGCACCTTTCAGCACTTGATCAATGACCCTAGCATAGCTGACGAGCTCTTCATCCTGCATCGCCCGGGTAACAAGTTGTATCGACGTAGGTGCGCCATGTACATCCTCGCTCCGATCTGCATCCATAGTCATTATCCAAAAACCTCACTTGCACAGCCAAACTCACAAATTCGATTCGTCTCCGTCTCCGGCTTCGCCAACTCATCCCGATCAACAGCCTTATCAACCTTCCCCACCGGAATAATCAACCCCGGATACTGCAACAAATTCCACAAAATCGTGTAATGCGGCACACTGAAATCATCATGCGGCACAGCAGTCGTCTGCACCGGCGGACAGAGGATGACATCGAGTTTATTCGCGACCCATAAGTCGTGCCAGAGAGCTTTATATTCTCCTGCAAGAACATTCACGCTAAAGAGTTCTTCGAGTGTGTACCTTTCAGGTTTCGCTACCATTGTACCCAATGTGCGTTGTAACGAAGGGATAAGAGGTTCGCCTCCCGCTTCGATATTTTTGAGGAAAGTTCGAGTGTTGTCCATGGACCAGTATGCTGTTGCGATGTCGACGGAGGTTTTGATGGAGGGAATGTTGTTCAGGACAATGATTTCGTGACCGGCTGCTGCGAGGGCTTTGGCTGCTTCGTCGAGGGTTCTGCGGACTGGTGGGTGAGTGGGGAAGGATGGGTCTTCGATGTAGTAGCCTATGCGAAGTTTTGAGGGGGTTTGGTCTGCGATTGCGGCGCGCCAGGGGTAGAATATTGCTGTGGCGTCGTGGTCCCAGGGTGAGGCTGAGAGGATGGTACGCAGGAAGAATGCTGTGTCTTCGAATGAGTTTGCGAGGGGACCTGCGCATGCTGGGAAGCCGGGGCTTCCGCGTGCTGAGCACCAGGCTTGGTTTCCGTAGGGCACTCGGCCTGGGGTGGTTTTGAAGCCATATGTGCCGTTGCACCTGGTGTGGAAAGCATAGGTCAGAATTGTCGCAAGGCGTACAACGCAGATACTCCCTTTGAAAACTTACAGTGCTGGGATTCTCACACTACCGCCAATCTAAGCAACAAAAGGTCAGTAACCCATTCCTCACGACAGCCTCTCACAACTCACATCTGTACCAACACCTATTTCACACATTAGCAAAAATCCTTTTACAAGTTTACCAACATCCGAACAAAAGAAAGAAACGACTCACCAATCACCGACCCCCTAAAAGCCACAAGCCGCTCCCTCACCCCCACTACTCCCTCCCGCCCCCAACCTCAAATTCGTCGGATTCAAAACCCGTCCAAAAACATTATTATGACTATCCGCCGTCATAAGCGTCAAAGGCACATTCGTCTTACAATACAAAATCGCCCCCAAACCCAACAACAAATCCACCAACGGAGAATTCTCCGTATCAACTTCCCGGTCCAAAAACGAAACAAACCCGAGCGAAGATTGCACGCCTTTGTAGCGAAAAGAATCTTTGATTGAGATTGGGACGCCATGGAGAGGTCCGATGGGTTTTCCGTGTTCGGTGAGGTAAGCGTCGAGTTGGGCGCCGCGGGTGAGAGCGTCGGAGAAGAAGGTTTCTGTGAGGCAGTTTGTGAGCTGTTGCGCGATTGCGGCGCGTTTGCAGAAGGCTTGGGCGACGGTGGAGGCTTTGAGGGAGCCGGATTGGACTTTTTTTGGCGAGGGAGGTTGCGGTGAGGTCTGTTATTTCGAGTTCGGTCTGGGACAGGATGCCGCATTTGGAAGGTATGTCGAGGACGTTGATGGGAGTTGTTTCGTTTCCGACGAGGTATTCTTGAGGAAGACGCCATTCTTGGGGGATTTTGGAGAGTTCTGCTGCTCGTTTTGCTGCGGCTTTGGCTTGCCAGTCTTTTGTTGTGTCGGCCATGGTAGATGAAGGTTGACTTGGATTGCTGTTTTCCTGCTTGATGTGAGGACTGGATCTATAGCTGATTGTCAGCCGAGGTTGTGGGAAGTCTGCAGAGCTCGTGCGTGTTCACTTATATCCTCATCCGGCGGCTAGGAGCACTTCTGATACGAGGCGCGATACGTGTATACCACCGGGCCGGCATTGGCAGGGCGTGGGGAGGAGGGAAGGAGGGGAAGCGGGCAGGGTAAGCTCGGAAGCCCTAAACTTGGCATGACATTTGGTTTACTGCTTCAGTACTATTGCACCATATGCACCAAGTGTCACCTGATCGCCATTGATCTGACATCTCCCATTCGAGGCCAGCTCAGTCATGCCATTATACTTGCCGATCGGCACAGCGTGCTCTTGGTCAGAGAAGTTGAGTAGCACAACAGCTCTTGAGCCCTCTGCATCCGTCCGCTCCCATCCGAGGACGTACTCTCCAGTCTCTTGCTCCTCGATCGGCTCGTAAGTGCCGTAGACAAGCAGATCCTTCTGCTCCTTTCGCAAACTAAGCATCTTTTTGTAAAATGCCATGACACTATCCGGATCGTTCAACTGGCTCTCGGCATTCCATTCCTTGTGATCTTTATTGATAGTCATCCAAGGCGTAGCCTGAGGTGAGGTAAAGCCTGCGTTAGGGCTTGCATCCCATTGCACAGGCAAGCGTCCGTGGTCACGAGCTTTCAGTTGAAGCTCCTTCAGCACATCACCCATCTTCGATGCGTCACCGCCACGTCGTTGAAGGATCTCTTTGTAGTAGTTGCTGCCCTCGACATCAATATATGCCTCGGCAGGATAGTCTTTGCCGAGATTAGCCATGCCGAACTCCTGGCCAGCGAGCAAGTACGGAGTACCACTGAGTGTAGTCAAGTAGATTGCGAAGAGCTTGGCTGCTGCAGCCCGGTGTTCCGGAAGATCTGAGCCGTATCTGCTGAGACTCCGTCCACTGTCGTGATTATCCAGGTATATGCTATTCCAGCCATCGAACTTCGGCATAGCTTGTTGCCACATGTTTGTGATTTTGCGCAGTTTTCGCGGGTGGAAGTCGTCCCGAGAGTACTTCCCAGTTGGCCCAAAGTCCATGTCAACCACATCGCCCGTAAAAACCATGTTCAACTCGTGTCGGTGCTTCGCCACGTAATCTGACACAGATTGCTCGTCTTTCGTGAAGCCCAATTCTCCAACAGTCATCACATCGTAATGATCGAATACCTCGGTCCGCATCTCATGAATGTAGTCGTGCATTCTGGGTCCAGAAGCGAAGAACTCGGACCCGTCTTGGTACTTTGACTCGGGATCCGTAACCTTTCCATCCGGCAAGTCTGGGTGCTTGCTCATTAAGTTCATGCTGTCAATACGGAAGCCGTCAACGCCACGATCGAGCCAGAATCGCATGTCTCCGTAGGTGGCCTGTCTCATTTCCTCGTTCTCCCAGTTGAGGTCGGGTTGTGACGGGAGGAAAAGTGCAAGGTAATATTGCTGTGTAACTTCGTCAAAGTGCCAAGCACTGCCACCGAAAATGCTCCTCCAGTTGTTCGGCTCTGTCCGATTGCCATTTTCGTCGATTTTAGGGTCTCGCCAGAAGTACCAGTCCCGCTTTGGGTTGCCCTTGGATTTCCGTGATTCTTTAAACCAGTCATGTTCGTCACTCGTGTGGTTGACAACCAAATCCATGAGCAGCTTGATCTGATTGGAATGAAGCTCATCTATCAGCCGCTGAACGTCCTCAAGTGTTCCGTATGGGGGGTGGATGTCTCTGTAATCTGAAATGTCGTAGCCCATGTCATTTTGAGGGGAGGCGTATATTGGTGACAGCCAAAGGGCATCTGCACCGAGTGACTTGATGTAAGGTATTTTGGATATGATGCCAGGAATATCGCCCAGTCCGTCCCCATTGCTATCGTTGAAAGACGCAGGATAGATCTGGTAAACGCTGGCTTCCTTCCACCAAGTCTTCTCGATCGTCTTCTGAGCCATCTTGGCGTGCTGTGGAGGCGGAGATTCCCTGTGAGGCATCGTGAGATTGTGAGAATGATGAATTGGACTTGACTTACAATGTTCGATTTCTCGCTGATATATCACTTCACAACACCACTAAGTCGTCGCCTGCGAGCAGATAGTGGAGGGCAATCCTACTGCCGTAGACTCGACCTCCGCAGTGTGGAGTCGGCGAAATTCGCTACTTTGGGAGTTTTGGCGAAAGAAGAACTTGGTCGGACCGAGCTTACAGAATGTGAACCAGCAGAGCAGACAGAGCACCAGCAAATGCGCTGTGACAGCAGAGCGACTGTGCGTGTGCTTGTCTTCAAGCTGGTGCCAGTTTGCGCGTCGCGACCGTCTGTGGACTCATGATCGACTCTTGCAGCGTTGCTGTCGTCAACACCGTGGTGGAGAGGCACTATATCCCAGACCTTAAATCCGATGCGTTTTGGATTTCGAGATGGGATTCCTCTTTGCCAAGTCCTGGATCTCCCTCCCGCCGTTCGCAGCGTCGCCATCGAGGTGGAATGTCACCAACGGAAGCTCAGCACAACGGCTGACGGTAGAGAGATGCTTGCGGCTACACGCGTATATGTGCATCATTGTCATCCACTCTCGTCACTCTCGAGGTGTGCTCATCTCCTCCTCGTGAAAGCGTGATCGGATGTGATTCGGCGATCTCGGCTTCTTCTGTGCCGTGTTGCACTGTCGCATCGGTGAGGGCGAGAAGGAGCATCAGGCGGTATATGGAGAGCGAGTTGTTGCTGCTTTCATGTTCGCTGCCGTGACACAGGCTGTTCTCCACTGCTCGTGGCGAAGCAGCGAGAGTTCGAAGCGGCTCTCGTGGTTGATTTCGTCGGCGAGCAGTCCAGCGCGATAACAGACTTCATTGGTCGATGTCGTTGCAGATCATCGCGGACCCCGAATCTCCTGGCAAGGCTGGCGAGGAGGCGTCTGCAGGTACCGCCCGACGAGGCTAAGTTGAGGCGTGGCCAGGCGGAGAGGGCGCGCGAGGCGACAGCTGTTCGCGTGAGATCAACACTGCTTCACGGTCCTCGCGACACCCCGCGCAATCTGCGACAACGCGCGCGCTTAATCGGCGCGTCGTGTGCGACATACCCAGTGGGACTGCGCGGCGATGTGGTCGGAAGGGCGGAAGCGATCAACATGGCGCAACACATGGGCCGGCAGTCCAGGGGGCCCCGGTTGGCACGGTTTGGATGCTGCACCACGCAGAACCGACGAGCCCCAGTCGCGCACCCAATCTCCCCTCCGCGCCAGACACACCCTCCATGCCACCACCACCTTCCGCGACTTCGCCCAGGCCTGCGCTCGGAAATTCTCCAAGTCGCGGAACAGGATGTCCTTTCGCTCGGCCAACAATGATCGCGAAACGGCCTCGCCCGTCTCCGACCGATCGTCCGGAGGCCCAACGGGGATGCATGCCGCCTTCGAGTCAGCAGTCGCACCTCCCATGGTACCGCACGATATGGAAGGTGTCCAAGTAATCACATCAGACATCGAACCCATCATTCACACCCTGTATGAACAATCCACCAACCGACATCAGTACCTCGTGGCGGACCCTTCGACCAAAGAGGCAATCATCATTGACCCGGTGCTTGACCGAAATCCATACTCACCAGGCATCAACACAACCGCAGCTGATCAGATCTTGTATCTCGTGAAGGAATACAACTACCATGTGGTCCGCATCCTGGAAACGCACGCCGTCCAGGATCATCCCACATCGGCGTGGTACCTGAGGACGCAATTACGAGACAACGATGGCCAGTTCCCACGAATATGTACTGGAAAGGCACTTGCAGGTGTACAGCGCATGTTTGCGAGGCAGTATGGAGTGCAGAACGCAGGATGGGGATCCAAGTTCGATTCTTTCCGCGACGGGCAAGTCTTCGCCGTGGGCGAGATGAGGGTCCAATGCATCCACTTACTTAGCGAGCCGGATTGGTTCGGCTTCGTCATCGGCCACAATGTCTTCCTAGGCAAGGAAGTATCCCAAGAATCGATGCATTCAGCCTCAGTACGGCCTACAATTCAGGTTGTGTTCAGGAAATTGGCTAGATTCGTCAATAACTACGCTTTCCATCCACAAAAACAACAAGAAATTTCCCGGCCGTCAACAGCACAGACAGAGGTATCCGAATGGATGCACGAGCCCGCCACACCACGAGGCTCGCTCAGTATGAGACGCATGATCAGCAGATCGCACTTGGGCGGCATAGGTGGGAGCAGGAGCTCCATATCCAGCGAAGCCTCCAGCAGGCAATCACAACGACGTATCAGCCAGATTCCAGAACTTGCATAGCGAGCACGTTTCCATCTTCACGGGCACGAATGAGACCACATGGATTGAAGGGAATACAAACACAGCATGGACCACGGCGCACAACTTGAGCGATTTTCGTATGTCTTTCAACATTTCGCATTACAATCTCGGAGAGAGAGCATCATCATCACGACAGCTGTACAGCGTTTCCGTTCAGATATGTAGCGCATATTTTCATCGAAGCGGCGGCAGCACCACCGAACAGTTTCAACTTACTACTTTGTCCACCAATCGAACCAGTCGAGGATTCCCTGAAAACTGGCCTCTTTTGCGTACCGCTGCCATTTGTCATCCATATCGCCGCGCAAGGCGAAGCCATGACTAACACCTTGGAAAACTTGGACTTGATAGCGCGCTTTCTTCCCATCGAGGATATCGACTGCACGGCGGCGGAACTCCTTTGGAAATGTCTGGTCGATTTCGGAGCAAGAGAGGAATATTGGCTCTGTCATGAAAGTCAGCACCTCATGAAACTCCTAACATCCAAGTCACAAACTCACTCTTAACATTCTCAAAATGCGACTCCTGCAAAAACGCCGGATGCGCAAAAGCCCCCGCCTCACAAATCCCCTTCTCGGAAAGCTGATCGCAAACATACGGCGCGCCATAACAATACCCCGTACAAACATACTTGGTCTCCGGTTTGCCAAACTTTGCTTTAACCTCCTCCACCCACTTCGGCACAAACGGATGCGAGAATTCCTGGTGTTTCGCTAACCAAGCTGGAAAATCGAACGTCGGGTTATCACTCGGGTCGGCGAGGTTCTTTTTATGTTTGTAAATTGCGTCGCCGCGGAAATAGTCGGGGGCGAGGACAAGGTAGCCGGCTTCGGCGAGGCCGTCCATCATGAGTTTGCTGTTGGTGAAGAGTGCGAAGACATCGGGGAAGTAGAGGATTATGTTTCCGTTTGCTTTGGAGGGGGAGGGGGAGGCGATGTAAGTTTCGACATCGAGGATTTGTTCGGTACGGCCTTTGGGGTCGCCGGTGTGGATCTTGCCGGAGATGCAGCAGGCTGCTGAGGGGTGGGCTATGACTTTGTCGGACATTATGGCGACAAGGTGATGGAGGCGAGGCTTTGCGAGGTAGTGTTGTTCACGTTTTTGGAAAGTAGATGAAGTTCTTCACAGATGAAGTCTGCCCCTCGCCCCCGCCCTACGTAGCTAGGTACGATAGAGCCAAGCTTTATTAGCCTTTCCGTCTTCATCAGAGAGCTACCCGGTGCTTTGTGCAGGAGCTGCATCTGGAATGTCGTCGGAATGGGGTAGGACTAGCGGAAGCTCGATTCCGAAGCTCCATGCGGGCGTCATGAGTCCCCACCTGTGCTGTGCGGCCTCCACAGCATGCCACGGCGACGTTCTTTGCATTTTGCATTTTCCGTCCATTCTCAGTTCTGTGCAATACATATAGTCATAATAGGAGCAAGAATCTACATGCCCACAGAACTTCTCCGCCGCACCTCCTCAACATCACCACCAAAATACTTGACAAGTTCTGCCTCCAGAGCATTATCCTCCAGCTTCGGCATCTCTTTGGCTCGCTTCACAGGACTGACGCCATCCGCATGAGCACTCGCGAAGATAATATCAAGCTCTTCAAGACTTCGTCCCTTGGGCTCCGGGAAATAGAAGTACACAGCAGGTATAATCGCTGTGTTCAGCACCGCGAAGATGATGTATGTTTGGTAGCCTAGACTTGCGAAGGCCTAGCAGAATCCGATTGTCAGCGATAGGCTTAAAGGGAATGTGTACTGCTTTCATGACTTACAGGAGGAGTAATCATAACAATCACAAAATTGCTCAACCAATTCGAACATGTGGCCAGAGCGTTTGCTTGAATTCGAATCCGCAAGCTTGTAATTTCTGCTGGGTAGAGCCAGGTCATGCCTAGCCAGCCAATGGCTTTTCTCATATCAGCAAGAGCTCTGAGCACAGTAAACCAGTTTGACATACCGAAGAATGTGTTGAAAACGAACAACATCACTGTCGCAGTGATGCCTGCAGCATTTCCTAATATCGGGGCACCAGTCTCTGGATCTTCTTGGCCCGTGCTTACGGTGCCAGCTAAAATGGCCATGCTAGCTGCCATACCGAACGCGCAGCTCAGCATGAGTTTTCGTCGACCAAGTCGTTCGATTAGAGGTAAGCCACACAATGCTGCGATGAAGTATTCTGTGCCATTCGCCGCTGCTAGTAGACGAGACATATCTGGGCCGAAACCAAGGGAGTTTTCGAAGACGAACGTTGCGTAGTACTGTGGGTTTCGTCAGTATTGCAACAGCTTGATAGAGCGTCTGACTTACAGTAACAAGATTGATACCAGTAAACTGCTGAAAGAACTGACTTGCGACACCCAGCAGAGTGCGACGTAAGTTTTGCGAGGGGCCATTCGTGAGCAGCTCTTTCATTTCGAAACCATTGCCCAGGTTCTGGACTTCGAGGGACTCTTTGATATTCTGCAACTCCATCCTGACTTCTGGATCATCGAGCCGTTTCCCGCGCAGACGCGCGATAATGTCTTTCGCTTCGGTCATACGGCCTTTCGATGCTAACCAACGCGGCGAGTCCGGAAGAATGAACAAGCCTATCATGACCAAGATCGTGAAGAACGACTGAAAAGCAATCGGGAACCGCCATCGCACACTACCCTCAAGGAAATAGAAGCCGTAGTTGGTCCAGCACTGTGATCAAGTCAGCCCCTTAGTCCCTCTCACACACCCTCACTTCCCAATCTCAAAAGAAAGTCCCCCAACTTACAGCAACCATAATACCCGAAACAATCAACGCCCCCGAAAGAATAATCACAAAACCCCTCCTCTCGGGCCTCGCACACTCCGACTGCCAAGTCGGCATAGTAGAAGTCACCATCCCATTCCCAATCCCCCCAACAACCCTCCCCACCACAAAAACCCCATACCCAAACGTCGCAGCCTGAAAAATTGTCCCAAAAATCATAATCAAAGATCCCCAAAACGTCGTACTCTTCCTTCCCCAACTCTCTCCAAAGAAAAGCACAACAACCGCTCCAAGAAAACATCCAACTAAATACACTGCAACACCCGCTGCTTGAGTGTTCGGTGAGCCGGTACATTGGTTAAGGTCTGGTTGAGAGCGATCTCCGTCGATCCAGCAGAGGTCGTTGGCGCTTGTGCGAGGTGTCATGAGGGGGATGACGCGTTGGAAACTGTCGAGGGTTAAGATTGCGGAGAGGACGCCTTGGTCGTAGCCGAACATGAGGAAGGCTGCGCCGAGGATGAGGCTCATGCTGTTGTTAAGGGTTTTGCCAGAGAGTTTTTGGAGTTCGGGGATGTCGAGGTATTTGGCCCATTTGCTTCGTGGTAGTTCTGGGGACTGGGAGGTTGTTGTTGTTATTGGAGCGAGGAGGACATTTTCGTGGTTGGAAGCTGGTGAGGAGGTACGGCTTTTGCGGTCTTCGTGTTTTTCGTCTTCTGGTTTCTCGGTGGGAGGTGCCATATTCGCGAGCCAGACAGATAATGGGAGGTGTGAGAGAGTAAGAAGAAGTAGCCGAAGAGCAGGACATAGTTCTAGGCAAGAGACGACTATATCACCTACCTTCTTGGATCGTACGTCTTAGCTCCATAATTCCTTTCGCACAGCCGCTCCTCGCAATACCTCGTAAGGCAATCCGACGAGCTGAGCCGTGGGCTGTATGTGCCGATGTCTACGTCCCCAACTCTTAGATTGCGGCTCTGTGGCACGCGATGTTGGTGAAGCATTGATGGTACGTAGGTCAAGGGCTCGGCGCCATGGCCGCCACTGACCTCACGGAGATGAATGGGCTTCATTTGGTTTGGCATGTCCAGCTCAGATATGGGGACCTTCGCGATATAGAGGACCATTACCACGACTGCTTGGAATGGTATCGAGGTCTGATTGTGAAATAGCGCGTTGAGGTGGCCTCGCACAAGTGCAAGCCATCCTGCCTGGAGGGCATGTGCATGCCAAGCAATCCTCTGAGAGCGCCAGCCTCTATTCTGATAGACTCGCGTATCTATGCTCGTGATTGTTGGTAGCGGTCCGCAGCTGAGAAACAATTTCATGATCCGTTCATTAGTAGAAGACTGCTTACTGATAGTACTTTGAAGGCTTGACCGCGATCGTCACCGACTCTAGACCCGTCTTTAGCAGGAATCACTTATGGACGTGGCCGGCTGTCGAACCACACTGGCATGTTGACCATGCGACAACTCATGATGTGCAGCAGTGCTTCCCGCTGCCGTTCAGCGTAGGGGCGGCCGCAGTCCTGCCCGGTCCATAGGCCGGAGAGAGGGGATGGGCTTGGGTGGCAGGTTTGCGACAGCAACGTTGACACCCTATGCTCGCTGCACCGGAGGCTACAACCAACCAGTAAGACTGCTATTCAGTCCAGGAGAAATTGTCCTTCATGTGATCAGTTAGCAGCAAAAGTTGAAGCGTCTGCCCTTAAAAGATTGTTGCTCGCCGAAATCCCGATGGACACCTGATGTCAATGACATCTAGGCCCTACAGGCCCCAGCTGCGATGAGATGCAGATTAACGAATCACATGCTTGAGATGGCTGGACGGGAGCAGAACTCCATGGCACCCATGACTTACGTGCACGCCGCAGGCCTGGTCCGCACTCTCGCCAAGCATACCGCCGCTCGGACCGAGTGGGTATCCTGGTCCACACGAGGTACTGCATGCACACAATAGACTGCTTCTCCGTCGTTCTCCTTCCTCTAGCAAAAGCGTGTTATTTTCCTGGTCGAGCCTGTTTGCAATGAATGAAAACGACAAGAAGAGCCCAGAGCCGCAAGTGATCAAAGTCGCAGACAACGAGAAGCAAGCTGTCGAAAGTGCCGTCGATGGCAAGCAGACCGAAAGTGTCGAATATGGCGCGGATAAGATGGGAACAATCCAAAGACGAATCGTCGTCTTCTCGCTGTGCCTGGCCCAATTCTTATACGCGCTGGACATCACAATCGTTGCGACTGCACTACCGACCATTGCCAGAACTCTGGACGCAACAGCCTCGGAGTATGCCTGGGTCGGCAGCTCATACACCCTGGCCAGCACAGCGTTGACGCCTATCTGGGCTAAGATGTCCGACGTCTTCGGGACGAAAATATTGCTAATCCTCTCGAGTATCATCTTCATGGCTGGCAGTCTGATTGCAGCATTGTCGAGCTCTGCGAAGATGCTCATCGTTGGCAGGACCTTCCAAGGTGTTGGTGGAGCCGGCCTCCAGATACTGGTGACAATCCTGATCGGAGTACTTTTCAGGATCGAGGATCGAGCAAAGTATTATGGCATCACCGCCGCCGTATGGGCTGTGGCCGGAGGGCTTGGGCCCGTGCTAGGTGGAGTGTTTACGCAGTCGCTGGGCTGGAGATGGTGCTGTGAGTACCGGTGACACTCTCTGTTGGCCCGTTACTGACTCGTCACAGTCTACATCAACATGCCATTCGGCGGTGCGTCGTTGGTGATGCTGGGTTTCGCCTTGAAGATAGAGACGCCAAACTTGCCCATTGCTGAAGGGCTTCGTGCAGTCGATTGGACAGGTGCGACGTTGATCGTGACCGGCACGATCTTGCTTCTTCTCGGACTCGAAACAGGCGCTGGAGGATCCAAAGCCTGGGGATCGGCTGGAGTGGTCTGCCTGACCGTATTTGGCGTTGTCCTTCTCGGCCTGTTCCTGCTGTTCGAAGCCAAGCTGGCGAGCAACCCGCTGATCCCGACAAGGGTCTTCTCTTCTCGAACGAATGCCGCCTCATTTGTGGTGACCTGCTTGCACAACTTTGTGTTCATTCCGTGCGACTTCTTCATACCACTATACTGTCAAGTTGTCGTAGGACTGTCGCCAATCATATCTGGAGTTACCATGTTCGCCTTCGTCTTTCCGGTGACATTTGCAACCTGTCTGACCGGCTGGACGATCAAGCGGACCGGAAACTACGTCTGGCCGATGTACTTTGGTACAGTAGTAACGACAATTGGAATAGGCCTCTTCATCGACTATGGTGTCGGAACGGATTGGGCCAGAATCATCATGTACCTCGTCGTCGCCGGCATTGGTCTCGGCCCAGTGATTCAGGTGCCACTGATCGCCTTGCAAGCGAATACAGAACCAAAGGACTTGACTGCGGCGATGTCAGCGATGACATTTGCACGTACCTTGTTCACCAGTATCTCGATAATAGTGGGCAGTGTCATTTTGCAGAGTAAGCTTGGAGGAAGTTCGTTAAGCGACCTGCATCAAGTGCGAGGCAGTCTGGGCGTTTACGCTGCTGCGCTGAAGAACATGTGGGGTTTCTATACAGCCATGAGCGGGCTGATGATTCCTGCGACGCTGCTTGTAAAGAGCAAAAATCTCAAGCGAGCGGTTGGATTAGAAGAGGCGACAGAGAAGTGACATGAACAGGGATACCGCACGCAAGGGGGCATAAATGTCTCAGGCCATCAGTCAACCATATCCTGCACACATGCGCATTCGAGTAGCCAGTGCTGCCAATAGAACCGTCTCCAGCAATATGTTGTCGTCCCTGCCCCGGAGATACTGACCTGCGGATTGTGCTTGTAGAAGCGCTGTGTACTAAATCTGCCAAACGCCATTTGCTTTTTTTTACAGTTCCAAGAGGCTGCTCGTTTCTGCAGAGCTCCGGAGCATCAGCTACTCATTGCATCATTGAGATCAAGCCAATCCGCTGAGCATATTTCAACGGATCATGACCTGCACTCCAATAGTCGGTCCTTCCAAGATGCGCATAGCTGATGGTGAAGTCTGCCTGTTGCGGACGTTCTACTGCCGCAAAATCGCCGGAATTGTCATGGAAGAGAGTGCGCGTTGGAATGGAGGAATCCGTAGGACGAGAATTGATGACGGCGAGTATTTGGGTCGTGTCAGTCGCGTGTCGCTCGTCGCGAAGCTGAAGCGACGTGGAGCATGCAGTCCATAGAAACAGGAGGTGAATGTCTGTACGGTTCAGCGATCGCGTGTGACTTCTGGCGTTGACGTGGTGCGGTGTCAATGAGTGGACGACAGGTGTCGGGCAGAGCTGTGCTTGGATCTCCTGAGGAGAAGCTGGAATGGAGCCGTCGAAGCCGTCCTCTTTTGAACAACCCACCTCCCTCCATCGCACCTTTCCACACACCGCCGCCCAGCGCGACCGCATCACGCCCGCAACCCCGGCCAAAGCTGCATCTCCGCCAGCGACACGACATATTCATCTCTTTCTGCCATCCGCTGCCGTCGCGAGCCTCCAGCGGCACTTGCAGCATCCGTGTCGCGCGACCTCGGAAAAGTTGGCCGGCGCTCCTCACGCGTCACCTCCACCGCCGGCTCCTCGAATGTTTCACCCCTCATACCGCACCTGCAGGAGATGAGGCTGAAGTGAGCGTCGCGGCGGCATCATGTCGCAGACCGCGGGCATCGGGGCCACCGCCGGGGGTCTCTCTCCCAGGTCGCTGAAGCGTAAGCGCGAGGCTGCAGATTTCACCCGCTCACGCCCATCACCAGCCATGGCCACGCAGCACTCGAGGCTCGTTAACGGCGCCAGCTCGAATCCAACCTCCGTCAATGGCAATCACTACACATCGCCACAATCCGACGAGATGCAGACTTCGGATCATGGCGACATGCTACACGGCGTCGGCTCCGCGAGCTCACTGAACAGCACCGTGTCGTCGGTCTTCTCGCGCAACTCACATACTTTTGGAAACAACAGCAAAACCTCTGCCAACAGCTACACACCTCTTACCGCCCACGCAGACTCCTCGCCGTCTAAGGGTAATAGCCCGCGGCACTCGAAAAATGCCACGGAAATGGCATCCCTTAATGGCGCCGTTGCGTCCACCTCGCACATGCCTCCATCGGACACTCCAGATCCCTCCCAACAACCACAAAACCAGCGTCCGCAGATGCTGCCGCCACCTGGGTCAGTGAAAGGGTACAGAGCGGTTTGGGATCCAGAATTGGACAACAAGCTCAGCAGAGAAGAACGAAAACGGGCCGCGTTCAAGAAGAGAGTTTTTGGCGCAGAGGTACGCTACATATTTCATATTTTGCTGAGCTTGTACAACATGACAAACATAACTTGAAGATGAGAAAGACCGCTCTGTACCCTTTCGCTGACACATGGATAATTCAGACATATGAGCCAGATCCGCCACCAGATCCTCGCTTGGCCATACCTGGATACATGTCTGGTCTGTGCAGGCCAAAGACACAGCCCAGCAAAGCCATACTTCGAATCGCGCCGTACACTTTGCCACCATACAAAGTGGATAGGTATTCGGTCGGACCTGGTGAGGCACAACAAGTCGTCGCAGTCGGCTTTGATCCGTTCTTGGCGGAAAGCACTTTGAAGCTGAACTTCAGCACATTTGGTAGCATCGCTTCCGTACAGAACAAGACGGACCCAGAGACCGGCAGTTTCCTCGGCATCGCCCTGATTAAGTATCGCGACGCCGTTAGGGACGGCTTCGAGGTGTCTGCGGTCGCTGCAGCGAAACGAGCTGAGGTGGAGTTCAGCGGAGCGCGCATTGGTCTACACACGATCAAAGTGGAACTAGATCGCGAAGGTCGGAGGTGCAAGCGATACGTGGAACAAGCGCTCAAACAAGCACGCGAAGAGCGGCAGAAGCTACATCCCGTGGCACCGCCCTCAGCTCCGGCAGAACCAAAAACGAGGGACTTCCTCGCTCCTCCGCCGACGGCACCGAAGGGACCATCGGGGAAAAAGTCCAAGGCACCACCAGTAGGTCCACGCGGTCGTCCTGGTCCCGATCCTGCCCCAACGAGCGACATACCTCCAAATCCACGGACTGGCGCTGCGTCACTGATCGAGGACACACCTGTTCTGAGCAAGATCAAGCGCAAGCCATATATTCACATCCCTCACAAGTCTGTACCTGTTCTCGGGACGACGATTCCCCATCTGAAGAAGCGACTGAAAGCATTCGATTGGCGAGAAGTGCGTTTGGACAAGAGCGGTTACTATGTTATATTCGACGATTCCAAGCGGGGAGAGGATGAGACGGAGAGATGCTACAATGAGTGCAACCAGGGTGCGCTCTTCACATACAAAATGGCCATGGAGTGCCAGAAATACGGTAATCCGGACTACGAGCGGAGTCCTAGTCCTGAGCGCGTCATGGCGGAGAGCAAGAAGCGAGAAGAGCTTGAGCGACTGCAGCGCGAGGAAGCTGAAGATTTCGAGATCGAGAAGAAGAATCGAGCTGAGAACTTGGATCCCGTGCAAGGCGCGCTGGAGCAGCTTCGAGCGGAGTTGCGGGACAAGATCATGAGCGACATCAAGACTCGCGTCGCCATTCCCATCTTCCACGAGAGCCTCGATCCCGCTCGACATGTCGAAAAGCGCAGAAAGCTTGGGCTGCGAGATCCCGCTGAAAATGAAAAAGGAGGCTCATTGCTGTACAACAAAGCGGGAGACACACCACCCGATACGCCGAAAGGCCGACGAGGTCATCCTTTGTCTCATTCGAGGCCACTGCGACCTCACGATCCTCATCACCGAGGTAGAAAGGGCGAGAACCGGCACAAGGAGCCTAGCAATGCGTTTGTTGATGAAAGGCGGCGCAAGCCCACCGCGAGGCCGAGTCAGCATGCAAGAGGTTTGCATTTCCGACTGCAACAGATGTACGCCGAGGAAGAAGAAGACTCAGATGACGAGCGCCAGACGTCTGGTACGCGCGGCGACACGGAAGAGCAGGAGAGCCGGCCACTCAGCCGTGCGAGTCGTACGTCTACACCATTTGATACGGAGTCTGTTGCAGACACGCCGAAGCACAAGCGCCGAAAAGTTAGCGAATGGGAAGACGATGATCAGGAGACGTTCGATGCGTTCCACAAAGAGATGCTCGGTCACCTCTTGCGTAAGGAGCCTGAGGATCTTGCGACTCGGGAGTTGGAGCTCGTTGTGAACACGCTACCACGAACTTCACGATATGGTACAAGAGCGAGGACAGAGCTGTACATCCGGCAGCGGTCAAGAGACGATGACGCACTATTCCAAGTCAAGAGCGAGAAGAAAGATGATGTGGCTGATATCTCGATCACAACGAGTCGCGAGCAGGACGGCACACCGGCAGCAGACGAGAGTAAGTCTGTCAAGGAGAAACCAAAGAGGAAGCGAAAGACCAAGAAGCAAGAGCGCGAGGAGCGAGAAGAACGAGAAACTCTTGAGGCCGAGCTCAAGAAGGCCGAAGCCGACAGTAAGCCTGTCACACCTATCATCACCAAAATTGAGGAGAAGGAGCGTGAGCTCGAATCAGTTGCGGATGAAGATGGTGTTGATCTGCACCTCACATTTGACAAGCCCCGACGCACTGTCGAAGAAGACCGCTCCATTGTGCTTGATATCGATGGCTGGCAGTCATTCATCAAGGATGATGAAGATCTGGCTTTTGCTAAACGCGCACTGGCTGAGTACGCTGCTTACGATGTGGGCGATGTGAAGCAGTGGGCATGGAAGCAGAAGGAGATCAAGGCACTCAATACCGATGGCGAGCCTGGTACCGCTCAACCCGCGCCACTCATTCCTGGGTATTACGTGCCTAATCCGACTGGCGCCGCCCGCACCGAAGGCGTAAAGAAGATCATGAACGAGGAGAAGTCTAGGTACCTTCCCCACCGTATCAAGGTCCAAAAGGCGCGCGAAGAGCGGCAGGCACTCGCAAAAGCTACGCCATCTGCGGCTGCTGAGGCAGCGAAGGCAGCAGCAGCGGAGAAAGTGGTCACCACAGCGACATCTCGCAGCAATCGTGTCAACAACAGACGACTTGTGAACGACATCAATTTGCAGAAACAGAGTCTTTCAAATGCCGGCGATGCTGATGTTGCGATCCGCTTCAACCAGCTGAAGAAGCGGAAGAAGCTCGTCAAATTCGATCGCTCTGCTATTCATGGCTGGGGTCTGTACGCCGAAGAGAACATTGCCATCAACGATCTCATCATCGAATATGTTGGCGAGAAGGTTCGACAAAAGGTGGCAGACATGCGCGAGATCAAATACGACAAGCAGGGTGTTGGCTCGTCTTATCTCTTCCGCATGCTGGACGACGAGATCGTGGATGCTACAAAGAAGGGAGGCATTGCTCGTTTCATCAACCATTCTTGCAGCCCGAACTGCACCGCCAAGATTATCAAAGTCGAGGGCACTCCGAGAATCGTCATTTATGCCCTCAAGGACATCATGAAGAGTGAGTACTATGCGCGATTGGACGTCCGAACACAGCTAACAGATGCAACAGATGACGAGCTCACCTACGACTACAAATTCGAGCGCGAGATTGGCGCCACTGACCGAATCCCATGTCTTTGTGGTTCAGCGAACTGCAAGGGCTTCTTGAATTAAAAGAAAAGACGAGTACTTCATTTCCACCGCGATACCCTGTGACGAATATGATTTTGGAAGGACGAGGGGCAGTTGTCAGGTAGCACGAAAGACTCACTGCTATTAGCATTATTCACATCTCGGCTGTTCTTGATTCTGCCAATTGCGAGCGCGTGTGGCTGCCAGATCGAATGAATGGCATTTTTCTTGCATGAACGAGCGAGGGAGAAAGGGGTAAAAGCACGAGAGAAGGTTGAGGGATACACGTGCTAGCTGTCGCGCGGTAGAAGCGATTCGCTCCCGCTTTTGCGAGGGCGAGCGGAGGAGTGCTACGAATAGTAGATTTGGCAAAAATGGGATGCGGCTAGACAGCGCTGCTGACCTTCTGAGCGAGTAGGAGAAGTAGTCTGGAGTATGAAAAGAATATCGAGTGCCATTTGACGAACTCTGGTCTCTTGCTCAAGGCAGCTGTATGCCATTATCAGTGTTGTTGGCCCGAGGGCTGATCTTCGATCAACGGTAAACGACAGTACGAATTATAGACTCTGTCTACCAATAGCCTACAATCCATCCTTCAATTTGGTTCATGTGCATACTATGCAATCTGTGCTATAACCCCCGCTGCCACACAATCATCCGTGGTCTTACGAACGCCAAAACAAAACAAAACAAAAAGCTCCGGTGGGAAAAGCATGCTTGCAAGGGTACAGACACCATCAAGCCCCAGCCATCGACGATCCCCTCAGAGATCCTGGACTGGATCAAGCTGGAAGACTTCCTCCTCATCTTGGTCGCCGAAGAGGGCATCCAAAGCATTGTTTGTGGGAACAGATGCTGGTTCGTCCTCGTTCTCGTCTCCGTTGTTCAGCTCCAAGGCGGAGAGCTTGAGCAGGTTGTCGAGGGTGGTAGATTTTGGTTGCGCTGGCTCCTTGGGGGCTTGTGGGCGCGAGTGGATGTTGGAGAGTGGTGGTCGAGTCGAAGTGGAGACGGTCCTGCCTTTGGAATATCCAATTGTGCTGTTTGATGCTGCTTTTGCGGCTGCGAAGCGTGGGTTGCCGGATACTGGAGCTGGCTTGCGAGTCGCTGAAGTGGTAGGTCCGGTAAGACGAGCTCTGGCCATCGGAGCAGGTCTAGCCGTAGGCTTCGTACCAAGTGCTGATGCGGCTGTCTTTGCACGCAAGGAGGAGGGAGCAGCTTTAGGAGCAGCCGCAGTGCCAGTCCTGCTCACGAGCGGCTTCGACGCCTGCTTGGCCTTCTTCGCCTCTTCTTTCTTCCGTTGAGCTTCTGCCTTCTCGATTTTCTCTTCCAAATCGCTGAACTCATCATCGATGTCCCTCTGCGAATACTCTGTCCACCAGCCTCGAGTCAAGTTCTCTCCCTTCAGCAAGTCCAAGTTCATGGGATGTGGCAAAATGTCGTCCGGATCATCGTTCAACGGCACACCACGAGGTGGCATATACTCGATCTCGCGCTCCTCGGGATTCGTGTTAAGCACATCATCAGCCGTATCGAGACTCTCATGGACTTTGATCTTTGATCGTCGTAGACGCGGTGATGTCGCCTTCGGCTTGTCCTCCGATGGCACTTGCAAGGCCCGGGTCTGGAGTGCTTTGGCATTGGTCGTTTTGTTCCCCAACGGCGCACGAGGGCGATTGTTGGCAGGCGTTACGAAAGCATTGAGATCTGCTTTGCCTGGCTTGCCTCCGGCCTTGCCAAAGTCCAGCTTGGAGTTCTCGTCGTGCTTGTTGTCGCGCGCGGGCGTCTCGAAGGCCGGCTTATTCGCGGGCGTTTTCGGTGCCAGGCCTCGGACGCTCTGGTTCAGCGGTTTCGCCGCGGCGACCTGCTGCCGCGCGTTGATGGCATTCTCATCCTGATTGCGAGTGGCGAACATGGTGCTGTGAATTGGACGTCTTCCCTCTCATCAAAGCGGTCGGTGCATGGCAGCTGTGGTTGCTTGTTTGCAAGTGTAAACACAAGAAAGTCGGCGTGGAGATAAACTTCGGCCGTGCCTTCCCCTTGAACCCTGTCACTTTCTGTCACTCTGGGCCACGCTTCTTTGTCCGTCCAGCATCAGGCACTCACCAAACACCCTCTGACCTTCTCTCCGACAACCACAGCTCCGACCACCACCGTCAGCTTCCACTTCGATTCTTTCTCCCACCACCCACTTCCGTTTCTCCTTGCACCACCGCCGCCATGGATCAGATCAAGAAGGTGAGTCCGCTGACCGCTCCCACGCTGCCCCTCAATTGCCAGCAGAAACGCCCAACACGCTTTTCTTGGCCGCACGCGCACGAGCACAACCAGCTGTGGCGCACTGCCGCGTCGCCCTTCTTGGACAATGTGAGATTGGAACAGCAAGACTGACCATGCTGGCAGCGTATGAATGCCCTCCGCATCGAGGCCGACGAGTCCGCCGCCAAGGTTGAGGAGTTGTCCGCAAAGGTTAAGGCCTTGGAGCAGGAGAACCTTCAAAAGGAGCAGGAGATCACATCGTTGCAGCACAAGACTTCCATGCTCGAGCAAGAAGTGGAGAAGCTCGAGAAGCTGCACAGCGAGGCCAAGTCGGCCGCAGACGACTCAGCACAGCACGGCACACAAAACGAGGCGCTGACGAGGAAGCTGCAACTGCTCGAGGAAGAGGCCGAGGCCAACGACAAGCAACTGCGAGAGACCAACGAGAAGTACGTAATACAAAGTGTACCCCTGATGTGGTGGGATGAGTGGACGGCTCGGTGGGGGACCACCAGGTGTTCCAGCAGGCGAACATTGATGTGCTGACAAACGTGTACAACAGGCTTCGCCAAACAGATGTCAAGGCCGGTCACTATGAGCGAAAGGTCCAGGCACTCGAGGCCAACAATGCCCAATGGGAGACAAAGTACGAAGAGATGGCCAAGAAATATGCAGACACCAAGAAGGAGCTCGACGACTTTGTTGCTGAGATTGGCAACATCTAAGCTTGGCATCTCGTTGTGAGCAGTCCACATCGGCGTGATCACGAAGCGGCGTAACGGCCGATGTGAGCGAGTTGAAAATATTGCAAGCGCGGCATCAACTTCGTGAACCACTACATGGTTGAGTTGAAGCAGTTGGAGGATGCGACAAAAGGGCGCGCGGAGCATGAGATTTGAGGAGAAGCATGGCTGTAGAATGTCCAGATACACGGCGTTCGTCTGTCACTCCTTTGTGATGTATCTGGCTGCTTGATAGAGGTCGGCTTTGTTGCTGACGTGGGGCTCGGAATGCTATTGCAGCAGATACCCTGAATCAATACAACTTCCCCATCAAGCCTTTTTGGAGGTGACAGTTCGCAGCAGACCATCGACGAGACTCTTGCATTGCTCATGATCTGCACTCGGAGATAAATTTTACGCCAGGGCGATCTGCCGAAATAAATCTCCGACGTGCTCGTTCACCAATCCTCTTGAGAGCACGAGTGCGTACAATTGATGTTCAATCGACAATGCATACACGACCCGCAGGCAACAGCTTTTGGGAGTATCTGCGCATCACATCAGGTGATAATGAATGCACTCCAGGATCAAATCATGTTTCTGGCGCTTTATACCCAATACTAGCAATACAACTCACGTATGCAGAAACGCTCTTAACATTCTAAAAGCATTCAATATCCTCTTTCTTATTCACACAATGCCAAATACTCCGTCTCTTTCGTGACCCATTCCTGTCTCTCAGTTATTGCTCTGACTGTTCAGAATCCTCAAAATCGCCAAGAACAAGTTCAAGATATCTAAGTACAAGCTGATCGCCGCTGCGATTTCCTCTTCTACATGGTAGTGGCGGATAATCAGTTGCGTGTCGACGAGGATGTATCCGGAGAAGATGAGTGCTGCGACGATTCCGTAACCGAGTTCGACGCCGCTGCTGTGCGGGAAGAAAGCGGACATGAAGCCGAAGATGATGAGCACCCAGAGGGCGCCGAAAAGGTAAGGCATCCAGGACGTGAAGTCGTACTTGGTTTGGCAGGCGAAGAGGGAGAGGAAGACGAAGATTCCGAGGGTGAAGATTAGGGCTTGAAGGACGATGCGAGATTCGTAGAAGGAGGTTATTACGGAGATGCTGTAGGCCTGTGCAGGATGTTAGCGCGTGATGGTCTCCAGTATATGATAATGAACATGATGTTGCTTACCTCCATCGCTGTGAAAACTCCCAAGAAGGCAAGGTTCATAGGATAGCTCTTCCTCTTCCAGAATGTCAAGAGCATGAAGCCGATCGCTCCGAAGAGCGAAACCCACATGGCCCATTGATTCGATTGGATCCAGTTCTTGTATGATTCGGAGAAGAATGAAACCGCGCTGAGCGCTGTGGTGAGGAGGAGTTGGACTGTGAGAATCGCGTAGACCTTGCGGATGAATTGCATGCGGATGGGTAGAGTGGCTTCTGCGACTGAACCGCCGAACTGTGTCCCTCGTCAGTACACTGTCCTTCTCCTTGCCGCTCATGCTATGCTCCATTGTCATTTTCCTCGCTCCCCTTACCTTGAAATCGTCCGGCACGTTATCATCCTCGCTTCTTGCTTCGCCCATCAACGGTTCGGCTTGGTAGGAGGGTGGCGCTTGGGAGTATTGCGGCGCTTCATCCTCGAAGCTGTCGCGCTGCGGCGCAGGTGTGTACTTAGTATTCGCTGCCATTGTGGACGTCGCTGCTCGTGGCGAAGCTGCTCGATGAAAGGATGCGGTATTCGTCGCTGGGCGAAGTCGTGATGTCGACTGGCTTAGACGAGAGCTGAGGATCTGGTGACAGAATCCGGCAGAAGGTCCAGGGTGCAGCCTGCAGCCTGCGAGTTGGCGTAGTGGTGATGGCGGCTTTGTCGCGCGGGGCTTAGCGCGAACTCGCCGAGCACGTGAAGGAAGGTCTGTGCATGTGGCCTCTCGACTCAAACTCAACTCAACCTTCATCCAGAGAGGACTTGGAGACTCGTGTCCATTACACGGCGACTGAACCTGGACTGACCAGGTCACTGAATCGCTCTCTTTGACACGAGCGACCGTCCATCACGATAGACTTTACGACTTCTTAGTCGGCGGGAAGGATCTTGTAAAGCGGGCATAGCGGTCGTCGTCTAATTGCTCTGTCAGGATACCAGATTGCACTTAGATCTACTTTCTGCCCCGCACCGCATCCGAACGCTTTGTGATCCTTGCTAGCAAGTACCTCCTGCTCTGATTACAGCCTTGCGACTATGCACCCTTCTCCACATTGGCCTAGGCCAATCATGGGGATCATGAATTTCGATCAAAATCTGCATATGCTGCAAGTTCGACAGCAGCGCGGTTGTTGACTCATCGGAACAGAATGTCCTCATCCAACAGGGTATGAGGCTGCTTGTCAAGATGAGTAAGGCTTGCTGACGAACGTCGAAGAACTCGCAATTGTCGACTGGCCATGGCTGCGACCGCACATAGATTCGCTGCTAATGGGCCTCTTTATGTCACACCACATGGACCTGCATCATGAGAAGGCATCCATCGGCAAGGACGGACGCGCAGGGGGCAGCCAAAGAGCCAGCGAGTTCAGTGGCTTGGGCGTCCGTCCGCAGAAAAGCGTGCCAGGGCTCGTGGTGTGATGCAAACCATGCCCGCCCTGGTGATGCCACTACTGTACAGGCGATACCTTCGCGGTAGACACGGCACACCTCGATTGGCCGCATCTTCTTGCATTTCTCTCCTCTCCGCCTTCGACCGAGGATGTAATCTTATTTACACTCTGCAAGCTTCCTGGAACGAATTGGGTGCCGAGCACTACTCATACGTGACCGGCGTTGCGGTCGACCAAGGCCAGGTTCGCATGCGCAGAGCCTTACGACTTATTTGACAGTGAACAGCATCACGATGCGACGCGGAGCTTGACAGGGTGTATAGGCCCTGCCTCAGCGCCGAACGCAACAACCGAATAACAGCAACCTTATGGTAGCGCAACGACAGGACCAGGCTTTCTACCAGTATCGACCTGTTCTGACTCTCTCCTTCTCCATTGACCCCATTGCTTATTTGCAAGCGAGCATTGCTAAGCACCACATTCGTTTACTAGATAGTCTTTGGCACTCACGCTACCCACGCTCTTTTGGGATAAGAGAGACACCTACCCAATCGACTAAACGAGCCGTTCGAGACAAAAATGCGCTTCGTTACCACCATCCTCTTGGGCGCAATACCGATCGCTTTCGCTCAATATAGTGGCTACCTTGTTAGCTGTATTGGACAGATCCAGCAACAGATTGAGGCCCTTGACTATACGGTCGCCGGCTTCGATGGCGCTCCCCTTACCGGAGTTTCAGACATTCTCGGAATTCAGACACAAGCCGATTCTCTTGGCCGCACTATTCAGTCATGTACATACACGGCCTATTACACTCCACTCCTCAACAGTCAAGACTCAGAAGTCGTCTCAGCTGCCATCTTGCAGCTACGACCAATTGTCGAGGATCTTCTGACCCGCCTCCAATTCTTGAGGCCAAAATTCGACTCGGCCTTCTTTGGAGTTTTCAGCGTAAGCAAGCAGATCCAACAGGTTTTGACAGACCAGAAGGCTTTGACTGTCGCTTTCGCTCATGAGGTCACGAAGAAACTGTCGGGGGCCTACCGTGAAAAAGCGCCAGAACTTACGGATGAGTTCAAGGATGCTTTCGATGTGGCAATTGCTGAATACGCCGTTGCGGTATGTACCATTCTTTCTTAGAATTCGACTGATCCACAAACTACTGAGATGCTGACGCATTATTCTTGTTACAGGACGGTATTCAGCTTCCAGGACTTCCAATCCCACCTTTTGTGCCAAAGAAAGTTTAAGCGCGAGGCTCAGGCTGGGGCTGAGGCGTAGATTTGAGCGGACGAGAGGAAAGGCAGCGGAACTACATATCGACGACAAGTCCTTGCGGAAGGGAAAGCCAGAATTCTCGCAAGACGTTGGACCTGAGTGGGGAGAGAGCATAAACATGTTTGAAGTCTATCTCTATTATATGCATAATGTCCATTCGAAATCACATAAGTGTAGTATAATTTAATCTCTGAAATATACATTCACATCCATCTACGCCACATCATTCCACTTCAAACCCTTCGTACCACTATTCAGTGCCGGTCCATACGACTGCTCGGGTGAAAATTTCGCGGCATTGAACTAAGAGCCCGGTGCGAGGACGCGATGTTCCTTCCGAAATTCATTCCATAAGTGAAAAAATCTGTCCACCTTATGCAAAGCCATGAAGTCCTCCTCCTAGCCGCCTTCAATTCACCTGTGTTTCCTGCCTGGTTCTCTGGCCCTTCGGAAAAACGCTCCGCCGCTTCCGAATTTCGATGTCACCTCCACTTTCACCTCCGTACGAATAGATACGTGGTGTTCAAAACATGGTGCACAAAACACAAACCCCGTAACGACACAGGACGAGAGTCGCTCAATGTAGTCGAAGCGTGAAAATGAGCGGAGAAGTTACGCGGGAATACGGGGCTCAGACTTCGAACGGATGGACGGGCTGAGCACACCGAGAATATTATACTACTACCGACTGCACCGTGCGTGCGAATACAAGACGATGGTCGCAAGTGTTGACTCCCACCACACGAGCTCCAGTCTTGTCATTAATGCCTGGCCGGCCCCCTACCACCTCTGAAACCTGCTAAAAAGCAAGCCCAGCTAACATTGCTACAGCGATGGCAGCCACAGAACCTTGTCCAACGATCGGTACAGCAGCACCCGTGTATGCCGCAGGTGTGAAGGTCCCTGTAGGAGCATTGCCAGTAGTATTGCTCACGGCGCTATTCATCGAAGGAGAACCCGCCCCTGGAGCGCCGTAGCCTGCTGGTGATCCTGCTGGAGCGGATTTTGGCGCCGCGGCGGCGGGCGCTGCCGTCTGCCACATTAGCTCAAGATACGACAACATGGCTGCAAATCACTTACAAGATGCTGGTGATGCGTTTTGTCCTAGGGGCAATGTCAGCACAATACTTTGTACAATATTCGAGCGCAGTTCCCACCTTCTTGCGCGGCCGGAGCTGGAGCCGGAGCCGAAGAGGAGCTTCCACCAGAACTTCCGGACGCTGCTGAGCCACCACCAGCACTCTCGAAATCAGCAATGACGCTGGCCAGCTGGTCCTGAGCTGGTTTGATGACTCCTGAAGCGACTGGGGCAAGTGATGGTGGAACCTTGCTGAGCACGGTGTCGACCTAGAGTCACAGATTCATGGTTAGCCAATGTATCGCACACTGCCGACGATTTTGACTGAACTCACCAAGTCCTTCTGTACCTTGTCAGCTTCTTGCAGCTTGCTCAGCACATCCTGGGCTGCACCGGCAGAAGCAAGCGCGCTCTTCTGGGCAGTCAAATCTGTCAACGCCTGCTGTACAGCCTTCGCCAGGTCTTGCACTGGCGATGCAAGAGAAAGGGCATCGGCTTGCTCGATGGATTCAGACGCTTTAGCATCAGTTGCACCCTTGCTGAGTGCGGTCGTGATTGCATCCAGCTTGCTCTTGACCTTGTCGTTGTCACCCTGGCCACTGTAGCTGGTGATGGTGGCGTCGAAGTCGTTGACAGCATCGATCGCTGCCTGAACATCTTGGGCTAGCGTAGCAGTATCTCGAGTGGCAATGCTTGCTGCCAAGGCACCAATGGCGAAGCCTAGAAGTGAGAACTTCATGATGATCTGCTCGGATGAGATGAAAGAGGAAGATTGAGGAGAAGTATGGGCTTGGACACGGCAGAGGGAAGGCGTTCGTCCCTACAAATATTCTCGCCAACCTACGCAAGTGCCTTCGGGTTCCTGTATGACTCGGATAGCCATACTCGCAGAAGCTTGCACCAAATACCTGCAAGGTACGCCAATCCAACGCTTGGTCCTGCAGCGCCTCAGCCTTACCCTGGTGCGTTCCTCTTCAGGTCTTTACCGAAAGTGGAGATACTTGACTACACCGACTGAACAGCCATTATGCGCTTCACCTGGTCGCAAGATACGCTTTTTCCATGGCACGAGCTCTATACGACGAAGTCAATAAAGCTTCTTCAACTGCTGGCGTCAAAGACTGAATGACATCAAGCATGGATCAGAGTGATACAAGGAAATGTACGAAGCGACCATATTTCATGTACACTCGCTTGGTCATGCTAGTGCGGTCGTGGCCACATTGAGTTCGCCAGGTTCTCCGCTCGCACGTGAACGGTCTGCCAACCGTCGGCACGTACCAACAACGAGCTTCATCCTTGTAACGAAGAGCCTCGAACATTTAAACTCATGCCGGATTGGGCAAACAACTGTTCTACTAACCGCCCATGCTGGTAAACGTACCTTTTCTCACGAGTGTGAAAAGACACAGCGCGGAGTGTCTTCAATGCTCCACAAGTCTACCTCACGGACCTGTCACTCGCTCAGTGACGTTCTGCGTTTTGCTTGACAACGGCACCATCTAACTACTTCGCCACTCACTACGTGCCTATCGCCCATCATGAAGGTCCTACTGTTTGTCACCCTGCTCAATTGCCTCACGACAGTCTCCGGCCAAGCGCAGAGCATTGTCGACGCGTTGCAACTTGTGCAGCAGGGTATCAGGTATTCCGACTCACTGGTATACCGCTTCGACGGCAATCCTTACACTGGCGCTCTGGACGCTATCAACATTCAAGAATCAGCTAATCAAGTCGGCCATGCAGTCGAATACTGTACTGCAATCGCCAATGCTTCCCCAATTCTGAACGACCAAGACTCTGGCGCAGTCGCCGTCGCCATTCTGTCTTTGCGCCCAGACGTGGAGACTTTGCTCAAGAGGATCACTTCTAAGAAATGGAACTTCGACCAGGTTGTCGTTGGCCTCTTCCCCGTGAGCAAGCAAGTCCAGCAGGCCCTCACAGATCAGAAAGCTCAGACTATCGCACTCGGAAACGCCGTCGCGTCAAAGCTATCCGGAGCGTACAGACAAGCCGCACCTCTCCTCTTGGAAGAATTCAGCGCTTCATTCGATAGCGCCATCGCAGCATTTGTTCCCCAAGTGCCATAGGTCAGGACTGCAACCCATGCAGCCAAGGGATTACGAGCTGATACATTTGACCTTAGAACCTCGGCTGCTCAACGAGAGACAGTGGGATTCTCACCCAGAGGCGTATGCTTCAGCTCGACGCACCTTCGAAGCAGTTCAATAGTCAGGGCAGCAGCGATTTGCACATGTACCATGTTCTTTAATATTATCACATAGTATCAACTGGTCAAGAATCCGCTTCTTGTCCTGATTCAGTCTTCATCACTCTCGCTTCATCATTCTCGCTTTCAGCTTGTTCACTCCCAACCATTTCACGTGTCCGCAGGCCTGTCGAAGAGGCTGGTCACCTTGCCAGGAGCAAATCTCATTTCGGCCGAAATGTCGACGAGCTGGTATTGGAGTTCGCCATTCTCTCTTTCTCATTTAGCGACCGACCTGGATGTTCAAATGGATTTCTTGCGCAATAGCCCTGGTCCTGGTGCTGGTCAAGAGATGTACGTAGCGGCAAACAGAAAGGCAATTGCGGCATATACAATGCTTGATGTGAAACGTACATCGACGGATCGCGAAGCGAAGAGATGCTTGTCCAATATCGGCTTCCCCGTGGGGTCTGCAGAGTGATGCGGAGCGCTTCTGGGTTGGCCTGACTATCGGGTATGTCTGGCGGCTATCGTCGTGGTATCGAAGAGTCCCTTTGAAGCGTAAGGTATGGCTGATGAAAGACGTCGAAGAACTGAGGTGACTCTTAGCTCGTTTGCATTTCGTTCTTTCATCTCTCTTATTGAATCGCACATCAACGAACACCTCGAGCTCTAGCTACGTACGATGGCTTCAGAGAAACGCTTCGCCATCAGCAGCGATCCAACGACGACTCATTCCAGCGAGAGTCCAAATAGTGCTTTCGAACACGAAGATGTTTTTAAAGCAGGACTCTCAGGCGAAAGAGCCAGTGCCTGCGATGGCGGCAACGCAGATGCAGATGCCGGCGCTTTCCCTAAGGTATTCGACCAATACCCCATCGTTCACAACCCATATGCCAATAACATTCGAAACAGATGTGCTGGAAACTCTTCGGCTCCCTCTCAGCCATGTCCTTCCTCTGGGTCGGTTCCCAAATCGGACTCTTCCTCTTCGGCTCCTCTCTCGTCCCTATATACTCAGAAATCGGCGGCGCCGACGGAATCTTCCTCTGGATGGTTATCGGCTACCTGATACCCAACTCCGCTCTCTGTCCCTTTGTCGGCGCTCTGTCGGATATGTTTGGACGCAAGTACGTGGCGGCCGTTGGTCAACTTCTGCTAGTTGCTGGACCTGCTGTGGTTTCAACCTCTCATTCCATGACTCAAGCGATTTTTGGCATGGTCATTTCAGGTTTGGGGGCGGGCTTGAATGAGATGATCGCTTTGGCTGGGACGTCTGAGCTAGTTCCGATCAAGAAGCGGCCCTTTTATGTGAGTATGGTTATTTTCACGATCAGCCCGTTCATCCCGAGTCCCATGTGGGCGCAGTTGATCATCAGGGCGAAGAATTGGAGATACGTGGGATTCTTGGTTGGTGGGTACAATCTCGTGGGATTGTTCTTGGTCATCTTCTGTTATTATCCTCCGCCGAGACCTCATCGTAAACCGGCGATGGAGATTTGGAAGACGGTGGACTACTGGGGTGGAATTTTGAGTACGCTAGGAGTCACGCTGTTCATGATGGGTATGCAGTGGGGTGCTTACCAGGTAAGTGATGTTTCTTGATGCTATCACATACCGATGCTGATCGTTCGAGTAGTACGCCTGGAGTAGCGCTCACGTACTGGTCCCCTTTATGCTCGGAATCCTAGTCATTGCTGCGTTCTTCATCTGGGAGATGAATTATGCACCATATCCTATGATTCCGAAGGCTGTGTTTTCAAAGGACAAGCGATCGATGATCATGATCCTCTTGATCACGTTCTTTAGCGGGGGGAACCTGTTCGTTATGCTCATCTTCTGGCCAACTCAAGTCTACAACGTATATGGCGATGATCCAATCCAGATCGGTAAGACCTGCAATATCTATCGTCGAATAGAAGTAAATACTGATGATCGATCTGCAGGCATCCGGACACTCCCAATCGGATCAGGAATTATCTTCGGTGCAGCTTTCAACCTGCTTTTATTTGGCATATTCAAAGGCCGCACGACATTCTTGATGATCTTCTGGACATCAGTTATGACGATTTTTACAGGCTGTGTCTCGATTGCCGATCGATACAATTTGAAACCCACGATCTATGTAGGTCTGTCTGCCTTATCACAGCCAGAGCAATGCTGACACAGTGTAGGCTATCTTGACTATCGCGAACTTGGGCGTGGGCGCTGTCATCTTTCCTGCCTCGATAATGGCGCAGATATACTGTCCTACGGAGTATATCGGAACTATCACAGCGATCAGCTTGGCAGTACGCTACATTGGAGGTCAGCATCTTTCAGGAAGTCGATCGACAATGTGTTTGTGATTGACAATCTTTACCAGGTGCCGTCGGTTTCACCGCCTACTACAACGTCTTCTACCACAAGCTTACAGAAGAATACGCCATTCCCGCAGGCGTCAAGATTGTTCTTGCGGGCATTACCGAGGATTACGACACTCTTTACGACCTCATCACCTACGCTGCACAAGCTCAGTATCATGCTCTGAGGGACTTAATCGAAACCAGTCCGGCGGTCACCATGAAAGGACAAGCAGTCTACGATGATATCATTTTTCATGTGCAGGAAGCTTTCGTCCTTGCTTATAGATGGCCATATTGGATTAGTGTGGCGTTCGGTGGAGCATGCGTCGTTTGTGCTCTGGGACTGAGAGACATTAGGCGGGTGATGTAAGCGTGCTACTGATTGAATAGGGTCAACACTATATCTGGTAAGAACGTGCAAGCTGGTCGATGCGTAGTGGAGTTGAGCGATGTTTTGCAGGAGATAAAGGAAGGACACCTGCGTGTCTGGAGTCGCAGCTAAGCATGTACTTCTGATGAAATCAAATGCGACCACTGTATCACGAGGCTAAATCGACAATGTCCCAACACTATGTTGTGTGCCTCCATTTGACTTCGAACGGCGTGAGTGTGCTTGTCAGACTCTCGTACTGATTGTGCTTTTCATCAAAACAACGACTGTGACTGAATGCAATGTGCCTCAGCGCTTGGGACTGACAGCATGCATACGACTCGGGGGAGAAACTCACGCATCGATACGCTACAAAAGATTGTATGAAGTGCGCCACCATCTAAGCATCGATTTGCGTGCCTAGCTTTTTTCCCGTGGAGCCCGACCACATCAGTGTTGTGCATGGAAGGTCATGGCGGATCGACTGTCGGAAAAATTGCAGACAGTTCAAGCGACTCGCATCTTCCGCGTCATTCTTCGCAACGGCAAAGATGAAGACCAGGAAGCATGCAGAGCTATGCCGACGGCAGTTCATCAAATTCGTGCTAGAATGATCCATGTCGTTATTTCCCTCCGTGAGCGATCATAAATCTGCTGTCCAAGCTTGTAGTATCGAAGCCAATGAGCGACTGTATAAATTACTATGGTTGATGTGATTGGAAGGTGAGTGTACATAAGGACATTCCGCGTCGCGCGGTGCAAATAGAAAACATGCCGTATCGTATAGCCGCAATCCGGATCGATGGTGTACAGTACCAATTAAGCAGCGAATGTCGTGTCACTGAAGAATGCGAAAACTATAGGGTTCGGTTCGTGGTTGCACTGTCGCTTGCAGTGGTCCTGCAGCTCATGTAGTCAATGCTGAGTAACTTTACATGGTCGCGTAGACATAGCACATCAGGGTGTAGTTCTAGAGTTAGTTCCGAGATAACCGAAACTGTTTCCACAGAACTAGGTCAATATTCTTACCAAAACCTTCACGTCCCGTAGCATGGCTCTCCTGGGTTTGCTTGAACGTTATGTTTGCGCTCTATTTCCATGATGGTGCGGGACGCAAGACAATGCAAAAGACGGGTGCCGCGCTCCGAATTTGGGGCAGTCCATAGTGCGATAACCAGTATTCGTAGTTCTTGCTCTACACTTTCCTCGACCGTTCGCAGCAATATGATTCTCACCAAATTTCTGTTGATGGTTAGTGTGGTGGCTGCCAGTTTCGACAATGACTGTTGTCAACTCGAATTGGAGAAGGTGTGTAATTTCATCCACGTCAATGGCTCATAGACTCATTGAGAACAGGCGCTGGTGAAGCGAACAGATGTCGGGGACATCGTTGCCGGCGTGAAAAACATCACAAGCCAAGCGACACTCTTAGTCAAAGACATCGAAGCTATCGATCCTACCGACGTTGTGTCAGCCGTTGCGGTCAACTCACAAGGCCAAGTGGTCCAAGCTGCGATCAACACCAGTGTTGCACAGGCCGATAAATTCAAAGACATATCCTTGAACGACGGCGTGAAGCTGATCCGACCAATCCACGTTCTGGTGACTGTCGCTCTTGAAGTTGTCAACGGCCTTACAAGTAGGAAAAGGTTTTTCGAAGACAGCCAACTTGCGCCCATGGTTCTCGACGTCTTCAAAACCCTGAATGCGACCGCTCGAGACTTCTCCGACACGGTGGTCGGCCAACTTCCGAAAAACCTTAGGGCAAGCGCTGCAGCTCTAACGAAACCAGTGTTCGAGGGTCTCGATGGAGCGATATCTTGCTTCGGGACGGAGGGGACTGGAAAGTGTTTCAATGTCACCGATCCGCTTGTGAACGCCACTATTTTGACGAGCGGCGCAACGCAGATGGCATCGGCTTGCTATATGATGTTGTCGGCAGTAGCTCTTACTGTAGCGTTCGTAGTATGACAAAACTGTACTAGCTAGTACATCATAACGCTATAGATGAATGTCTAGCGTTCGTCGGCTCCTCCATGCTTCATGGTTCCTTTCGACGACAACGTTCGGCGCTTGCTCTAACAAATTCTTGCCCATCTGCCACAAAAGTGGTTCGGCGGGAGAAGCTAGTATGCTTCTGCGATGTAGCTAAGTCGCGCGGCGATGACCGCATCGAGTCCTTTTCTTATCGTCGCCAGGGGGGTATGGATCGGAAGGCTTCTGGTTTCTTGTATTCGGGATTTCGGGGCTGCTGTAATGCGACGATCTTTGCTATGTTCCAGCCCGTGGGCAGTCTTCGCATGTCGAGTGACGCCTGGTATATCCAGAGCACCGCCTTGCCAACCACCGGCCAAGTTTCCTGCCAGACCTCAAACGATATCTAGTCAGGTCCCGCCGCCTCGCGGAAATGTGCGCGTGCGATGGCCTGTTGCACTTCTCGTAGTTTCAACCTCGAGAGCATCGCCGGCATGTCGTCCGGTGGTGGCCGTGTGGGTCCTTGGTCGACTCACGGCGGATGTGGAGGAATCGGGTAAATATTCGCATGAGGAGGCTGGCCTTCTCGCTCTCTTCTTCCGCGGTCCGCGTTCATTGCTGGAGGGTCGGTACCTTGAATGCCGGTGTCGCGGTCCGCGTGTACTTGTGCGCCTTCCAGATGCTCGCATCCTCGTTCAGGAAGTCGGCCCAGTCTCGATTCTTGTGTTCGTCCATTGCTCCATGATCCGAGCTGTTGCTATGAGAAAATATCGTTAACAATCCTCCAATACATGCACTCCAATGCCACAAGCGTGCTGACGTGAGGGTGGAAGTGGCAGAGAGGTCTGAGACGGTGATACAAGTGCGATTGAAACGGCACATGACTAAGCAGCCTCCCGCCCCGCCCAGCCAACAGCCTAAAACCAACACGATCCATCTCACTCTCAGTCAACCCACTCCCGGCATATAACAGCATGTTGCAGCTGGATGGCAGCGCTCGCTTCATGTTATGCTTGCCACAGTGCGAACGTGAAAACGCGCCATCAACGCCTCCGTCGCACATCTCAAGCTGCCCGTTTGAATCATCATCCAACGATCCCAGGGGAACGAAATGTCCGACAACTCTTCAGAAGCCAGTCGCGAGCGCCAGAGACGTACGAAGCGCGTGCGCAAGTGGACCAAAGAGGACCGCGCCAAACATCGTATTGTGGAAAAGGAGCGTCGCGAGGCTTTCAATGAGTCGCTCATGAAGCTTGCCGCCCTCATTCCGACTCTGGAGACTTCCCCGCAAAGCCAGCTCTCGAAGCACGTGGTGGTAAACGCAAGCATACGGCAACATGAACTGCAGATGGAGGCCCTGGCGACAGCCATCGCAGAGCGAGATGCCTTACTGGCCGAAGTCAATCAATGGCGGTCGTTGTGCGAAGCTGGCGCCATGCAAATTCCTGGCGATCTGATTTCACTCGGTGCGATCAGCCTGCCGGACACAGTGAGCAATCTTCCCTCAATACCGCCGTCCCAATCAACCACAGTGCAAGTACGGCCCTCGGCAACTGCGAATCTTATTTGTGACAACATGACACTCTACGAAGGAATGGAACAATCGGCTTCGCACGTTGATAACTCCGCTCTTGCTGTACCACTCTATCCACAGTCTGCGCTACAAGACGCGACATGCAACACATCTTCGTAATAAGCTGCTGTGCTATGGTATCGCCTGGAAGGCTTGCTCGATCTTGGCCTTGCTTTCCATCAAACCACTTGTGAACAACGCGAGTGCATCGTCCAAACGCTGTTTAGTCACGGGGTCGCTGAGGATGGCCTTCTGTAATTCTTCGCCGTTGTTTGCCAAATAATCCGTCTCCGTGCTGGCTGAGCTTGGGCTTTCCTTGATGGAGAGCGGATCACTCTTGGACACGCCTCGCAGACGTTCTGGTGTACTCCAGTCAGCATAAGCATGTGCCGCCTTTGGCTTTCCCACGCCTGGTTGCTTCGATTCATCGTACGACAAACTGGCTAGCTCATTCAACACTTCTGGAGAGATGGTGGCGCTGTGACAGCCATGTTCCCCAGCAGCCATGGCCTCCTTCGCATTGATGAAACTGGCCTGTTTGAGCAATGGCTGCTCTTTACCGGTCGCTTTGTACAGTCGAGCGTACGTCTCCAAGATCTGCAGCGTCCGAGCCGACATGGTGTGCTGCAATGCTGGATCCTCTGCATTGGGCCACAGAGCGTGATCGTCATGAGCTTTCACCTCATTGAAGTATGGACTGATGTACAAGCATTCTGCTTGACTAGCCGCGATCGCTTGTGGCAGACTGAACAAGGCAGTCCCCAATGTTGGAATGCCTTCCTTCTTTAAGATCGGGCATGCGTTCAGTGCTGGTCCAGTGGATGGTATCTTGATGCAGTATCGATCTTGCGAGATCCCGGCCCTCGCGAACTCCTTGGCGTAAGCTCTGGCAGAGTCTAGGACCGCTTGGGTGTCGTACGCCTCGTTGGGGTACACTTGGAGGAGCACACGTCCTTTGATGTTGTCAATATTGTTCTTACACATTTGAACTGCCTGCCGGACATCAGCGTTCATCATCGCGCAACCTGCCGGAGATGGCAAGACTCACAATTCGAGTGTACGCGGCCTTCCAACCTAAAGGCTTCAATTCCTTGCACACTTCTTCAAACATGGTCTTATTCTCTGGATGAGACATCTGCTGATTAACCCAAAGATTGTTGCTTGTCATATCATTCGGTGTGATTTGCAGATCCTTCGAGTATGTCGGATCCATCCAATCTACATCCACATTCAGTTCTTGCTCGAGCTGCTGCAGCCATGTCTTCGATGTTGTGTGAGGCATCTTGAAGTACAAAATTGATCGAAAGGTGTACAGACTTTGCAATAGCAGGACTGGCAGCTGTTTAAAATCTTTGCACCCTCTGGAAGGGCCGTATAAAGTCTTGCCACGTCGCTGACGAGACCTGTACAGGCGCCCTCACCACCCTGCACAGGCTCGTGTCCCAACCACCCACGTGGACGTCTGGAGCAAGAACACTTCTCCTCGTTCCAGATGGAAGTTCCATGAACCCCAGACCGTGCCTGTACAGGCCACGAGGGGAAAAGCGGGGTTCCTGGGGCCGAGCAGGGCGCGAACAGGGAACCTGAATCAAAACTGGCCCACGAAACATGACTCCAAAGTTGCTCCACCGTGCTATCCTGTGCAGGTCATCGATGGTTTATCAGGTGATGTCGTATCGGGTTCGTCGGGTCGAATTCGAGGATGAAAGAGGCGGCGATATCGTTGCACTGCATCGTACCACCAGCGCCGTTCGTGTATATGAGTAGCACTTCAGTCTCAAGACCGCGCTCTGTCGCACGGTTTGCCACAACAATTGTGTCTCTCAGCATCACACTACTGTGAGCCGACATTATGTCGAAGCCCATCGATGTCTTGAAGGTCGATGCAGCTTCCGCAGAACACTTGGAGGATTCGAAACATGCTTTGGACTGGCAGCGGAACATTGAAGCAACGATTCGCAATCCTCTCGCTCATCTCACCAAGGAAGAGCTCCGACGTCAAGCTGACCTGTTCTGCACCACTTACGAGTTCCAGGATGAGTCTGAGATTTTTCGCAAAGCAGCGCTTCTTGCTCAACGGCCGGAGGAATTCGAGGATATCGAGAAGCTTACTGAAGATGACAAGAAATACCTCCGCATGGAACAGACGCATCGATGGAATCTGCCCTGGACTCTGTATCTCTGCATCGGCATCGTCTCTCTGGGTTCCGCAATTCAAGGCTGGGATAACACAGGCGCAAATGGAGCAAATCTCAGCTTTCCAGAAGAGTTCGGCATTGCTCATAATGGATGGCTTGTCGGTGCTATCAACGCCAGCCCTACTATGTTCGGGCTACTGAGTGCATGGGCGGCTGACCCCATTAACAACCTGCTCGGCCGTCGCGGGACCATCTTCCTGACCAATATATTCGTCGTCTTCCCCGTATTGGCTCAGGCGTTCACTCACAGCTGGTGGGAACTAATGCTCTGCCGCCTATTCATGGGTATTGGCATGGGTATCAAGATCTCTACCATTCCAATCTACACTGCTGAAGTGGCACCGACGAACATCAGAGGTGGCCTGGTCACAAGTTTCCAGCTTTGGGTCGCTTTTGGCATTCTCGTTGGCTTCTCTGTGAACCTGATGTTCAAGGATGTTGGAAGGAATGCATGGAGGTTTCAACTAGCAGCAGCTTTCGCGCCTGCTGTGCCTTTGCTCTTCTTGATTTGGCTTTGCCCTGGTAAGATTTGCGAACAACAATGATGCCATCGAGGCTTCAGGTCCACTGATCGCTCAACAGAATCGCCTCGCTGGTATCTGAAAAAGAATCGATATCGCGAAGCCTTCACATCCTTCTGTCGCATCCGGAACTCGAAGCTGATTGCTGCACGCGAGCTTTACTTTGCACATTCACAACTTGTGCAAGAGCGCCTTGCTTTTGAAGGTACATCGCTCGCTCGCCGCGCCCTGGAACTCTTCGCAGTGCCTCGTCTTCGACGAGCCACCGCTGCATCTGCTTGGATCGTGATCAGCCAGCAATTCTCAGGGATAAATGTGATGGCCTTCTATTCATCAACAGTTTTCGCTGAGGCCGGATACTCGGTGACAAATTCATTGCTGGCTTCCTGGGGATTTGGGCTAGTAACTCTGATCTTTGCCCTGCCGGCTGTGTACAACATGGACACGTTCGGAAGACGCAACATGCTTCTTTCTACCTTCCCCAATATGGCGTGGTGCCTGCTCGCTGCTGGGTTATGCTTTCTCCTTAACGATTCCAATTCGGCCCGCATTCCGCTGATTGCACTCTTCATCTACCTCTTCGCAGCCTTCTACGGAGTTGGAATCGGTCCAATCCCCTCGATCTATTTTAGCGAGGCCTTTCCTCTATCACATCGCGAGATCGGCGGAGCTTTCACCATCTGCGTCAACAACTCGGTCAGCAGCGCACTGAGTTTGACCTTCCCTTCGCTCCTGAACAAGATCGGCGCCACCGGAGTCTTTGGTCTCTACGCTGGCCTCAACGTGTTGGCTTTCGTCGTCATATTCTTCATCGTGCCTGAGACCAAACAGCTCTCCCTCGAGCAGCTTGATTATGTCTTCGGCGTCCCCACTACTAAGCACGCCAGCTATCAGTCTCAGGTGTGGTTGCCGTGGTTCGTCAGACGTTGGATCTTGTGGAGGCGGAACGAGAAGCTGGTGCCATTGTATCAGATTGAGCGCTTGTGAAGGATTCGGGCTAAGCCTGTTCATGGAGTGTTTGAAAGTTTGCAGTTCGTTGAATGAAAGTCTACATGAGCGATGTACATTTCCACTGTTCATTTACTGCTTTTCTTTCACTCTGCGAATGAAGCAAATATCAGCCTGGACCCTTGTGCACGATAGCGGGCTGATGTCGTCGTAAGAGGGAAGGAAGAGTGAATGAGTGTATGTTCGGTGTGTTGATAGAGTGGTCTGAGATCTTGAGACAACCTGAAGTTGACAGCGGGCCCAGGGTCTCACAACCTACGTCATAGCAGTCACCTTGGAGCTTCCAAACACATGCCAGGCACGAGCTGTCATTCAAAGTTACACCTCGCCTGAAAACTCTCTGCAGAACCTCTACATTACTCAGACTGTCGATCGGTCCCCGAACGACTCTCGGCGGCAACCATGTCCGCTCCTCCAGTTGACTACTACGCCACTCTCGAAATCGACAGCAAGGCAACCCAGCAGCAAATAAGAGATGCCTACAAGAAGCAAGCCCTCCGTCACCACCCAGATCGCGTGCCTGCCGATTCACCAGAACGTCAAACCCGTACCAAGAAGTTCCAGCAGATAAATGACGCGTACTACACTCTTTCCGACCCAACTCGAAGACGAGACTACGATACTACACGGACGAACTTCTATGGCTTTGGAGGGGGCAGCAATAGCGGCGGTAGCGGTAGAAACACACGCTCAAGCGCACAGAACCCTCCTGGAGGCTTTGACTTTGACGAAGAAATTCCACGACCAGAAGCCGGTTCGAGCACAGGAGGGAATGCTGGAGGAGCGGGGTTCAACTTCCCATTCGGCATGTTTGGGAACATGTTTGGCGGGCAGGCCAAGACCGAAGGCGACGCGAATCGGTTCAGTAATGAGCAATTTGGATCTGTGTTTGAAGAAATGATGCGTGATGAGGGAATGGCAGATGGGGAGAACAGGCCGACAGGGACGTTTTGGAGTATCGTTGGAGGGGTCAGTGGAGGGGCAATGGGCTTCATTGTTGGCAACTTCCCTGGTGCGGTCGCTGGTGCAGTGGCGGGGAATCGATTGGGTGCTGTGAGAGACAAGAGAGGCAAGTCAGTCTACAGTGTCTTTCAGGAGTTGGATCAACCTGAAAAGATGAGATTGCTGAGCGAGCTGGCGCAAAAGGTGTTTGCACATGCGATTTCATAGGCAACATCGACAGAGGGATGACGATTTATGGCGTTGAAGGTGGCTTAGGGGTTGGATTGGCGGATATACCAAGACAGTTTTGTGTACTGGCCTGAGATAATTGCTTTCATCCTTTTGATTCAACGGGTATCTTATCTATGTCTTCTTATCGTGTTGGGTCGCTCGGTCATCTTGCAATCTTTTGCGTGTCTTTGTCTAATAATTCCCGAGCGGCAGCGATCTCAGCCGCATTGTAGCCATCCCATCCCTTCTCGCCAGATGTACTTCTTCGTACAATCTCGGCAAGTTTTGCTGTCGCCAACTCGTTCAGTTTCTTGACATTTTCTATGCTTGGCGGTGCGAGGTCTCCCGTCGAAGGGTCGGAGCTTGTGACTTGGCCCTTCTTGCTCGCGGACAGGACATCCAATAATCGTGTTGAGCTCTGAGAACACTGTTAGCTCCCATACGTCGCAAGCATCTACAAATGCTTTTCCACTTACCAGCTTCAGTCCGTAGTAGCCGCGCAGATAGTCGTCGCACAATTCTACACTTCTGCAGAACCTCCTCAGTGCCTCGCTAAGCTGCTTCAATTGTTCTCCGCTCCCTGCTTGTTGCGCGTTGGCGCTCAGTATTGTGACTTCGCCCATTCGTGCATGCAGGTTCCAGCCATTCGGTGCCAACAATAAGACCTCTTCCAAGCAGAAATTTGCTTGATCGTACAATCCCTGCTGCACATATAACTCCGCCAGCTCGCTCCAGCTCTCAACGTCCGTGGGACTCGTATCAAGTAGATTGGTCAATGCTGCAGCCGCCTCTCCTGTTTTGCCCATACTTTTGAGCAAAGCTATCCGCCTCTTGCGAATCGTAAACACCGTGGGATCTTCCTTCAGGGTCTCTTCGTAGTGATTCATTACATTCTCCAGGTCCTCCTGTGTCTTGGCCGTGGCTTCGGCCCAAAGCCCACGCAGAGCTGCCACACGTTCATTTGTCTGGCCAAAGCGGTCGGTAAGTTCCTCAAGGCATAGGTACGCTGCTTCATCGTCGCCCGTGCGCAGCGCAGAAAGGAAGATGTTCTCGTACGAGGCCCATTTCTCCTGCGATTCGGAGTTGGAGAAGAGTGATAGCGGGTAGGGGAGCGACCAGGAGGATTGCGATTTGAAGAACGATTTGGCTTGTGCGGAGACGGCAAGAGTTTTAGAAGGATCGTTCGCAGTCGGCGGTGTGAGCAGTATTGACGAAGACATGATGGACAACTGGCGGAAGTCGTGTTCGTGGATGCATGAAGCTCCAACAAGTTGGTCGCATGTGAACAATGCCAAGCCCCGATCGCCGACCTTGTGGACATCAGCTTGCTTCTCTGACAACCACTATTTGCGATTTGGTTCATCTCCCCCAGAATTTACTCTATATCACGATGCTGGTCGAAGTAACGACACCGCATCTGTCACTCTCAAGAAGTCTGCGGTGATGCCTGACACCGCCAACGCCATAGCCGCCTTACAGACCAAGATATGGAGCGGATCCATCGCACTCGAGATCCGGTTGGCAGCATCGGATTGCAGGACCTATGATAAGTCTGAGGCGTATCTGGTGCAGTATCCTCGACTGTCTTACCTAGGCTTCCTCCTGCCTCGATTACACGCCTTCTTTGCGCCAAGCCTGATCAATCCTGAAGTTCCAGCCCATGATGCCTGGATTTCCTTCGAAGGTGTGCCGATGAAATGGCACTATCCCCTTGGGTTATTGTACGATCTCTTTTCTGGTGCGGAGCCACTCGACTTAGACCCACCAGGTCTACCTGACGCCGAAGAGTCGCAACTGCTTAGTGGCAAGCCTCCGGGATCTTCGACCATACCTTGGCAGCTAGTGATACACTACTCAGACTTCCCAGCGGATCAGCTCATTCAGCTCGACGCCGAAGGTCGAACGATGCAGGATACCTACATCAACGCGGTGAAGGAAGCGGATTACGTCAGAAATGGGACAGCGAGGACAGTCATGTCAATGAGCAAAGAAGACTCAGACAATCTTTGGCTATCTGTGCAGAACCGTAGGTCGATAGTCAATTCCAGATAAGACCTCACTGACTTTGAGCAGACGATAGACCGCTTTTCAACACAGTAAACGCCAAGCTTCTGAATCCCCCGGGCCTCACAATACGACACGTGCCGATAAAGATCTATCTACCCACCTCCGGCAACAGAGAAGCCACCGAGACCATAGAGGAGGAAGTCGCGCCTGGTCATCTGAGAGTGGTACAAGCCCTTGTTCCCATACAACAGGCGTCGAAGCAGCCACAGACGCTCGGAACCGCGCTGAATACCCTATTGCCTACCATCTTTCCGAGCAGAAGGAGTCCTATCTATGCTAGGCCCGTACTACATGGAGCCGCTGTGCCTCTTGCTGCCAGATTGGATGATCTTGGCAAGGCTGGAGCTTATACAGACGGATTCTTGCATGTTGCTATCGTGATGCATGGGTAACAATGACCAAGACAAACATACCGACTAGGGAAACAATGCAGATGAGCAGAGCTGCCTCTTCCCCTTAGACCACAAGTAGCTGACCTGTCCGGCTTACTGTCTCTGAATTACCGATGCAAGCGCACACTGCACATAAGCTAGTTCCAGGAGCATAGATAGCCACGCATCAACTCGGAGGCACAATGGCTTTTATCGAACATAGCATGTGCAAATCTCGGCCTCTGCTATCCGAGAGTGGAGACTACTCCAGCTGACCTACCCACTCATTCACCAGTTTGTGGGTGGTCAGCCAATCGAGTCTCTTGTACTGCGGTGAGTGAATGTAAACATTTGTGGGTCGCGGGACCCACAGAAACCTTACTCCAATTCACCCAACAGCCTCGTTCGCACTATAAATTCTCCCTTTCTGCTGCAAACCTTCTCTCCCAAAATCCACTCGAACCATCGGCGACAACCACTCGAACGCAAACTTCCATTGATCATTGCTTGATAACACAACAACACAAAGCAACGTACACAAAGCTCCATCAACACTCAACCAAGTAAGCAAACATCGTCGCCATTTATCTATTGCTCCGTCGATCAACGTTTACTAACACCTCATTGCGGCTATATAGATCAACTCCAAACACATCTATCAAACTCGACTTCCAGCACCTCCACAATGGCTTCCAACTACACCGTCGCTGCTTCCAAGAACCCGGCATTCAGCCTGAGCGGCCACATGCCAGCCAACGCCGCCGCTCTCGTCGCGTCAAAGACGCTGTCCCAAGCCATCGCTGAGAAGGCTGCCTCGGTCTACGACCACTACCACGAGAGCGCCACTGCCGACAACGCGAGCGCTAAGAAGATCAAGGTGAAGCGCTGCGACATCTGCAAGCCGCTTCGAAAGTTCTGCTACCACAATGAGCCAATCAATGTCGGCACGAAAGGCGAGCTTGCGGCAGCCGCGAAGAAGAGCTTCCAGTTCTTCATCGACCAATACTACAGCAAGACGGTCGATATCGTGAGCGCAGCACAGGCATATTTGGGCCGGCGCGAGCAGAAGGGTGAAGCGACCGAGTTCATGGTTGACTTGGTTTTGGGCATCGTCGGGGTCATACAGGCCTATCAGACGGTCCCGCAGCCAAACGTCACCATTCCGCCGACGCCGTACACCTGGAACACGATCCCGAAGGGTACGACCAGCGTCATCTACACCGGTACGGGGTACACTGATGAGGTGAATGTGCTGGTCTTCGAGAATTTGGTCAAGGCTATGGATGGAGATCGGCCAGATGGTACGGAGGGCAATGCGGGGTGGAGTGTTGCTGCTGGGCCTGGTGGTCTAGGTGGTGATGACGAAGAGAGTGACGAGGGCGAAGAGGGTGGTGAGAGCTCTGATTGAAGAATCAATGAGCAGATGTTTTGATAGACAAGCGACGAATCACGCTGTCTTGTGAAAATAGCAGAGATCACGGGATCGATCAAGGAAGCTCGAATGGAATGCACATGAATTGTCTTACGTGCATGTGATAAAGTCTCCTTTCTCGAATCATGCTGTCAACTTCGTGCTGCTAAAATGAAAAGCAACGAGCAGCAGGGCATAACGATTTCTTCAGAGAAGGTCAGTGATGTGTTATTGAAGTCTGTGATGTATTCCACTAGACGCACTTGCTTCTAATACAATTGCGGGAGCGATGCCGACGACCTGTCTTTCGAAAGATTACAGCTAGTAGTCTAGGGAAATGAGAATTGATCAATGATTTCTGAGAATCCTATAAGAGAAGAATAGCTTTTGGTCTATGTGGCTTGCTTGGGTATTGCTTCTGTATCAATGGATGTCGATTGAGGTAACCATTAAAAGTCTGTATGTGACGGGTCTGATGAGTGAGAGGAATCGAAGGATCAATGAAATGCTTCTATCGGCAAGTTATCAGTAACGCTGCCTTGTATGATCAATCTACGAGACGCCATCGACTAAGTACGTGCTGAGAAGAGCATACGAATCGACCAAATCTGGTGGCATCCTCTTCTCTTCCCAAATATCAAATTTCTTGCGAGCCATCAAATTGAAAGAAGCATTCTGTTATGGCATAGTCGTGTACACAGAGACATAACTGCGTAGAAGAATACTACGGAGGGACAACTTGCTATGTCCGCTCCCTGGCAGCAAGCTACTGCACTTGAGCTGGCACGCGAAGCTGTGCTGCCAGTCCGAAAACAAATTGGACACGGGCAACTTGCTGCCATCAGAGCTCCAATCCTACAAGTTTATCAATTCTTCCCCTGAGCGTCGCCAGAGGCTAAAGCTACATACTGTAAGCAACCCTTTAACTGTTGAACTGTCCTGCTCCGCAACTCTATAACCACTCGCTTTGTACTACCACTTCCCATCACTACCATAAGCCCCCCTGACGCCCCTAAATGGCTCTCGATAGCGAACGAGAAATTTACCTGCGCCACTAATCGACAATAATCATCCCGCAGACACATTGAGAATTGATTTTCATGCTATTGTGAAGCAAGAGATCCATTCCATCGAATGCATTCGATACACTCCGGCAGCAATCGACGATTTTGAGGTCGCGTGGGACATAGACTCAGTGCCAAATCAGGCTGCAAGGCCCAAAGGGATAACATAGAGCTCGCAGTGTCGCTGATCAAGGCACTCGGTACCTCATAGCATGCCGCCTACCAAGTATCACGAGAGTACCAGATCTGGTATAAGGACGGAATGAGCATGAGCTCCCACCAGACAGACGAGATTACTGGTATCGATAGAGGGCTGTGGATATTGCCAGTTTGAACCATTGGGGGCGTCGCCGCTGGGATTCTCGTTGCACTGCAGAGACAACATTCGGGCGAGGTCGGCAGATCGTCGTATAGTGTGCGTCTTTTGCCATCAAATAAGAGCGTTCTTCAATAATCGTACTCCAATGGTTCGGTTCTTCGGCACCATAATATACAATCGAAATTATGCTGTAATCGACTTCGTCAGAATCTCCTTCTCCGCTTGACGAGCTGGACTGCGTCCCGCACTCATCCTTCCATTCAGCAGCAGCGATCAATCGATATTTCCAGAGATACGGGTGCTGGATTCTCGTTTCTCTGCAATGAGACAAGAAATAATCTCATGGGTATTTTCTCATTGAGCACCTGCGTAACATAACTAGTTCCGGGGAGATTAGTGTCTCTTAGCTTTCGACTTCAAGTGCTCGTTGGAAAACAGCGACGGTTGCGCTCTCTGATGTTGGCTGTCACGAGCGAGTCCTTCGTAAGTCTATGGCAGGCGCGACCTCACATGCATTACTCTTTCACATGCATCCATGTGAAGAAGTGAGGAAGTCATGACTGGGAGGTGCCATTACTACCTTCGTTCGCAAATTCTCTCTCTGCTGTCCCACTACCACCGTCACACCAACACGAGACATCAAATCCACCATGAAGGTTCTCGACCTGCTCATCGCAGTACTCCTTACTGCTTCCACTGCCGCTGCCGCTGCCATATCGAGTGTAAGTTCATGCAGAACGCCTCAGGTACCCACTCTCCGTTCTAATTACTGATATTGTGCGACAGCTCTCTGCCAACACCTCCACCTTGGTCAACATCAATCTCCCAGCACCGCCACACCCACACCCTGATCCTGCGCTGCATTACGACATCACATGCATTGAGCCGAGCAAGGACACGCTGTGGATGAAATATGACGACTACTGGCACACACTGGACATTTTCTGTCGCTACCTCTCCGATGAGGATGAGGGAATTGAGTTCGATCAGGGCCAGGTATGTTCACTTTAGTGCCGTTTCACTTTAGTGTCATTTCACTTTTTTGAACATTCGCTTTAGTGTGGACACTCACTTTGGCTGACACGAGTTAATCCAGGTCTTCGGTGCCTCTGACAGTCTGTGCAACCCGTTTCGCTGTATGTTCGCTTCAGCTCAGTACCTGTGCAAAAGGCCCAAGGCGAAGGTGGAGTGGGAGCAATGCATACTGAGCATGCAGTATCCGTTTCAGACTGGAAGTGAGTATCACATTGGCAAATGCATGAGAAGTCCTCCAAAACTGAGGGGCGCAAGCACGATTGAGCCAACGGGATGCTGGAAGTTCTCTGCCGAAGTTCACAAGCCAATGCCAGAGACGTTCAGCGATTCTGATTGGTGAAACTTTTGAAATGGCCACATGCGGTTGGAGCGATGGTGACTCTGATTGTCGGGAGGTTTGCGAGGCCACAGAATGAGATATCTTCAATATTCGAGGTTTGTGCGTGATTGAGAGTCAATGGTTTCTTGAGTCTTTCGCACTGCCCGGTGAACTTGAATACCCTATCGATCCTCGTTGTCTCCGCCTCATGCAGCGTCGCTCAGGCGTTCCACGTTGACAAGCAAGGGAGTTGCGGAATGAAAGTCCGCTGGAGATCTCGCAAAATGTGCACGTCTCCGAAAATCTGTTTTGCTGTTGCATTCAGTCGGGGTCACCAGTGTTGGCGTTCACGAGCAACTGTTTTCTGAGCGAATAGCAACCTGATTCGATTTCATATGCCTTTTTCGTTTTATCTCCGTCCTGCGCATTCTAGCCCAGGCGCTCGATCTCGACAAGCGAGAAAAGTGTGCACTTAAGTCCGTGAGAGATATCGTAATGCGAGATGTTTCTGAATTTCCGTTTTGCATTTGCACCTAGTCGCGGTTCCCTATTCTGGCATTCAAGGGCGACCGGTCTCATAGTAAATGGCAACCTTGTCCGATATCATTGCATTTTCGATTCTGTCTCCGGATTTCCGATTTGCAGTTGCAATTAGTCGGGGTTCCTGGTAGTAGCGTTCACAAGCGACTTCTTTCTGAGAAAACAGCAACTTTGTCCGATTTTATATGCATTTTCGATTCTGTCTCCGAATTTCCGATTTGCAAATGCAATCAGTCGGGTTTGCCGCTGTTGGCTCCTACGAGCAACGTCTCTCTGAGTCAATGGCAACCTTGTCTGATTTCACATGCATTTTTGCTTCTGTCTCCGCCCTACGCAGCATAGCTCAGGTGCTTTGTCTCTACATACCGGGAAAGCTGTGGATTCGGGTTCGCGAGTGGGAGGGCAAAGTGTATATATTTCTGGATTTCCGGCTCCCTGTTGCAAGTCGTCGGGTTCCTTGTGTTGGCGTTCACGAGCGACTTTTTTCTGAATGACTGGCAACTTCTCCGATCTCAGGGTGAATGGCAACCTAGCTTAGTCCGATCTCAAAGACATTCTCGGTCTTTTTTCCGCCTTCTCTAGCGTAGCTCAGGCACTCCGTCTCGAGATATTCAGAGAACTGCGAACACATATTTGCCAGAGAGATTGAAAAGTGTGCATATTTCCGATTTTGGAATCCCCATGTTGCTGTCGATCACGAGCGACTATGCACTCTTCTCTGCAGGCCATCTCCGCAGCCGGCTTCGCAGATCAGCCGTGATTTCAAGTTCTGATTGTCGTGAGCGACTTTCCGTTGACTGAACGGCAAGTTCGACTTCACATGCATCCTTGTGATGATGTGGGGAAGTCATCAGTTACTGCCAACTGCAATGACCTTGCCACCTTTCGTTCGCGTTCCTCTCTTCTGTTCCGCTACCACAAAACATCAGCACAACCAAACACGACACGACACATCATGAAGTTGATCGACGTGCTGGTTACGGTGCTGCTTGTCGCGAAGACTGCTGTCGCCGCTGCGCTGCCTAGTGTGAGTGAATGCCAGACAACGGGAAAACTTTTGTGTGCCTCAGCTAATAAGCAGCAGCTCTCTGCGTCTCTCGCCAACAGCTCCGCCTTGGTTGACACCACATTCTCTGGGTCTGCCGCTCCAAATTCCACCATTCAGAAGGCCAAAGATCCATGGGGATTCATGCAAGGATGGGGATTCATGTGCGTCCACGCGTCCGCGTACACGAGATCAACGACATACGACGACTACTGGCATAGCATGGACATTTTCTGCCATTATCTTGCCGACAACAATATCAAGTTCGAGTATGATGAGGTTTTTGATGCCGCCGACAGCCTCTGTGACTCCAAGCGCTGCTTTTTCGTCCAAGCCAAGAACATTTGCCACGATCCTCAGCACAGAATTGTGACATTGGAGGAGTGTATCGCGGCCTTTCAGTTTCCGTTCTATCAGAAATCGAGGCCCAGAAACGACGGTCCGTGCATTCTGGCCGGCAAACGTGTCGCAGGTGCAAGCGTAAAGGAACCGACTCGCTGCTGGATCTTCTCGAGCGAGGTGCGTGCGCCAATGTGGTGAGGCTATCAGGTGCCACACGTGCTTGAAGCAATTTGGAGGCTGCTCTGTTATTGTCCGAGGAGGGAAGCATCTTCTCAACATTGGAGGCGTACGGCAGGCTGAGGATTGGTACTTTTCGTGGCGACTGTAGGTGGTTCTGCTGGTCTGTTCATTCGTCTCCGCGTATAGTAGCGGACACTATGCCAACCAGAGTCGGCAGAGGGGATAAATCAGAGCCTTCAGAACGCAGAGACAGCCAGAAATCAGAACTTACACTCGAGGTTTAGCGCATCGCTCTCAGTGCTGCGGTGTTTCCTTGCTCACTGTGTTCCACTTGCTCAAGTCTTCCATTCGGCGACTGCTGTGAGTCATGGAATAAGCTGTGCAGCTTCGACGTTAAATTGAAGGATATTGGATGCTCTACGAAGCGGTCTGACGAAGGGGATTGGCGTGCAGGAGAGATGAAGATGAAGAGTGCCGGAAGCGGAAGGAAGCTCAATGCCAAGCTCAGGCCGCATGCGACATGGCCGCAGCTGCAGGACCTCCATCATGCAACAGGCGATCGTGGGGTCTGCGTGGTCGGCAAAGGTAGGTTTTTGCTTCGATAGGTGGCCTCTTGGCCGCTGTCCCGTGGAAACATCTGGCACCCTCCGAGTACTCGTCCAGACCACCGCGTGCACGTGTGAGACTCCAGCGGCATCCTCCGCCGAACGAGGCGCAACGTGTCCTGAGTCGCATCCCCACCACCATCGTCACCACATCGAGACCCACCGTCGCCACACGCCGGACATGATAAGAAGCGGCGAAGTTTCTTAGAATTTCCCCTCCGCTGCGAGAAGAGCTGTGCTGGAGTGGTAGCACCCACGAACCTGCTGCAAGGCGTCATCGGCGCTAGCCATGGAGAACGCGTTCGTGCGCTCGCCGCAAGACGTGCTCAAGCACTTCAATGTCACTGCGCAATCGGGCTACTCATCGAGCGCTGTTGAAGGCGCGCGGAAGAAGTATGGAAAGAATGGTATGCACGACGACATCATGCAACAGCGACAAGAACAGCACTGACCATCCATCAACAGCCATCCCAGAAGACCCTCCGACGCCGATATGGGAACTCATCCTCGAGCAGTTCAAAGACCAGCTAGTCATCATCCTGTTGGGGTCCGCCGCTGTATCGTTCGTCCTCGCGCTATTCGAAGAGGAAGAAGGATGGACCGCATTCGTCGACCCGGCTGTCATCCTCACCATCCTGATATTGAATGCAGTCGTTGGAGTTAGTCAAGAGAGCTCGGCAGAAAAGGCGATCGCAGCGTTGCAAGAGTACACAGCAAACACGGCCAAGGTCATTCGTGATGGCAAGATTCAGACAGTCAAGGCAGAGGACTTGGTTCCAGGTGATGTCGTGGATGTTGCTGTTGGAAACCAAGTCCCAGCGGATTGCAGGCTGCTCAGCATCAACAGCAATTCGTTCCGCGTGGACCAGAGTATCTTGACGGGAGAGAGCGAGAGTGTGGGCAAGGACGTTGCGGCCATCAAGGATACACAAGCTGTCAAGCAGGATCAGATCAACATGTTGTTCTCGGGAACGACTGTGGTTACTGGACATGCACATGCCATTGTCGTCCTCACTGGAACGAGCACCGCGATGGGAAACATCCACGAGAGCATCACTTCGCAGATCTCTCAGCCAACACCTCTCAAGGAGAAGCTCAATGACTTCGGCGACACTCTGGCAAAGGTCATTTCTGGCATCTGCATCCTGGTTTGGTTGATCAACATTCGTCACTTCAACGACGATTCGTTCGGCGGATCCTGGACCAAGGGAGCCATTTACTACCTTAAGATCGCGGTCTCGCTTGGTGTTGCCGCCATTCCCGAGGGCTTGGCCGTAGTCATCACAACTTGTCTTGCGTTGGGAACAAGGACAATGGCCAAGAAGAACGCTATCGTACGCAGCCTGCCTTCTGTGGAGACGCTCGGCAGCTGCAGTGTCATTTGCTCTGACAAGACCGGTACTTTGACAACGAATCAAATGAGCGTTAACAGAATCGTGTACATTAACGAAGGACAATCTGGACTTGAAGAGCTCGATGTGGAGGGTAGCAGCTTTGCTCCAGAAGGCGTTGTCAAGCGAGGCGAGAAGGTCATTGAAGCACCAGCTGCCACCTCAAAGACCATCGCACAGATCACCGAATGTGCCTCCATCTGCAACGATGCAGAATTGGCTTATGACAGCAAGACTGGCAACTACGTGAATGTCGGCGAGCCCACCGAAGGCGCGTTGAGAACTCTGGTCGAGAAGGTTGGAACTCCTGAATCATCGCACAACTCCCAAAAGAGAAGCCTGCAGCCGGAGCAGAAGACCAACTTTGCCAGCAAGTATTACGCCACACACTCGCAGAAGCTGAGGACGTATGAATTCTCCCGAGATCGCAAGAGCATGTCCGTTCTTGTCAATGGCGGCAGCGTGCGACGTCTGCTTGTAAAGGGTGCACCAGAATCCATCATCGAGCGATGCACACAGACAATAGTCGGAGCCGATGGCAAGCAGGTTCAGCTCAGTGCTAAGCACGCATCATTGCTACAGAAGGAGGTTCTGGATCTCGCCAACAAAGGTCTCCGTGTCATCGCATTTGCCAGCGTCAACAACATCTCCAACCCACTCACAGAGACCGCCAAGACACCAAAGGACTACGCGCAGCTCGAACAAGGCATGACTTTTCTCGGTCTCGTCGGTATGTTGGATCCACCCCGACCGGAGGTGGCAGACAGCATTGCCAAATGTCGATCCGCAGGCATTCGTGTCGTGGTCATCACTGGTGACAACCAGAACACTGCCGAGACGATTTGCAGACAGATTGGCGTTTTTGGCGCCAACGAGGATCTCACTGGCAAGAGCTTCACTGGACGTCAGTTCGACCAGCTCAGCCATGCCGATCAACTTAAGGCTGCACGAAACGCTTCTCTCTTTTCGCGTGTTGAGCCTGGACACAAGTCGAAGCTTGTCGACCTTCTGCAATCTGACAATCAGGTAGTCGCCATGACTGGTGATGGTGTCAATGATGCGCCTGCACTGAAGAAGAGTGACATTGGTGTCGCCATGGGATCAGGTACTGATGTCGCCAAGCTCGCTGCGGACATGGTCCTTGCCGACGATAACTTTGCAACAATTGAGGTGGCTGTCGAGGAGGGTCGCAGCATTTACAACAACACCCAGCAGTTCATCCGATACTTGATCTCATCAAACATTGGTGAGGTCGTATCGATTTTCCTGACAGCAGCGCTTGGGATGCCTGAGGCTCTTATTCCAGTGCAACTACTCTGGGTCAACTTGGTCACTGACGGACTTCCTGCTACTGCACTCAGTTTCAACCCGAAGGATCACGATGTGATGAAGCGCCCTCCACGAAAGCGAGACGAGGCTCTTGTCGGCGGCTGGCTCTTCTTCCGATACATGGTTATTGGAACCTATGTGGGTCTGGCCACTGTTGGAGGTTACGCGTGGTGGTTCATGTTCTTTGAAGGAGGGCCGCAAATCTCCTTCTACCAACTGGTGAGTACATCCTTCAATCTTCACTATAACAAAGCATACTGACATAAGCGTAGACACACTTCCACCGCTGCTCCAGCGCCTTCCCTCAGATCGGCTGCAGCATGTTCTCCGACTCCTCCGCCAAGACAGCTTCGACCATTTCCCTTTCGATCCTCGTCGTCATCGAAATGCTCAACGCCATGAATGCCCTCTCTTCATCAGAATCCCTCCTCACGCTCCCTGTCTGGAAGAACATGATCCTCATCTACGCCATCACGCTCTCCATGGTCCTCCACTTTGCGCTCCTATACACTCCTATCCTACAAGGCATTTTTGGCATAGTGCCCCTCGGGTGGCCAGAGTGGAAGATTGTGTTGGCATGGAGTGGACCGATCATTCTGATTGATGAGGGATTGAAAGCTCTGGAAAGGGCTTTCTTCATGGAGAAGGCGGACACGCCGAATCGAACTGCGAGGAGTAAGAAAGTGGATTAAAGTTCTGTTTCATGTTCAAGGGAGATTTTCTGCATCATAGTACCAACCCTTTTAGAAATTCTCATAGAATAGAGACTGTAGAGAAATAGCAGAGCTCTCACTTGGAGCGTCGTGCCTCTTTAAGATACAATTCTTCTATTGTTGCTGAGTGAGTCACTCTCACAGTTGTATTGCAGAGGCATCACATCTCGCTTAATCTTCCCATGAAAATGTGAAATTGTGAGAGAATGGGTGAAAGAAACTGTAACTTTTGATCCTAGTCTCCTAAACCTCCGGACTTTTGATGCTCTGCACGCCCGTGCTGTGTATGATTCTTTGCAGATAAGACACATGCTCCCTCCCATGTAACACAACAAATCAGGTCCATTATTTCCCCAAAACCGCCTCTCCAACAACAACAAACAAAAAGAGTATAGGGTATATTGCGTTTCAAAGCCCACTTTCGATCTCGACACATGCGTCCCGCGTCGCATCACATCACCACCGACTGAAATTCAACCTCATGCCAAAAGGACATCACCCTACTCAATCGCACTTTCATTCTCCTTGGCCAACTGCGACCCATTCTTCCCGTTAGCATTCTTCTCCTTATTCAACCCCAACAACTCCTTCCCCTTATTCACCATCCCCGAAAAACTCCCCGCTCGATTCCCACCATTCGGCCTCTCACTCCCCTCTTCCCCACGACTCAACCTCTTCTCCCTCTTGCGTTCCATACTCTTATCCCTCGCCTGCTGCGCACCACTTTTTCCCAGCGTTGTCATATTCCCTTGACCGCCGCGTCCCCAGTGGTATGTCCCTTCCATTTCTTTGTTGTGGTGGGCCGGGGCGTCGACGTCTTGGGCTTGGCGGGCTTCGGCGGCGTTGGAGGGGTCGTTTTTGGCCATGTTGCCGCTTCCGCCGCGGCCGGTGGTGTAGTTTGCGGATTTTATTGTGGGCGTTTCGAGGTCGGAGTGTTGGAGATTGGCTTGGGGGCGGGTGTTGAGGTTTCCGGCGCCGCCGCGGCCGGTGAGGGTTGGTTTGTTTTCTGCGGCCATTGCTGCAGTTTTGGGGCTCTCGTTGCGAGAAGTGGTAGTCTTGCCTCACTGAGAGGTGCTCTCGTTTTTATGTTGGGATGTGTGAGAGCTTGGTATTCGGCGCCGAGAAATGTTCACGCGAAAGTGAGTTTCACGGAGCGATGAGTTGCGCGAGGCAAGCAGATACGGAGGATTGCAGGACTCGGGACTTGTTATAAGCAGAACAATGCCGCCGTTTTCGGAGGGGCTGGAGAGGAGAGGGGAAAAAGGTCAAGAAGTCAAGAAACGGCTACCGTTGCTTGGACAAAGGCCGCGACCCAAGGATTTTTTCTCAGACCTCATGATCAAAAAAACTGCAAGCCTCTCCCTTCACCCCTCCTCGGCAGCGATCAAAAGTGCGTGCTCGACGTGCTTTGCGGGCTGCGCGGCGTCATTGCCGAGACGACCGCTCGACTCGGCGCGCCGAAACGTAATGCGACCAGACATGGCTTCTGCGGTGCTTGGGATCGGTTGAGCAAACGTCCTTCTTCTCTACACGTAGTGCCGGCTGCTTCGGATGGTGCCTTTCACGTGCAGAGAGAGCGGCTGTCACATGCAAGACGCAGATTATGGAGCCCAGGACGTGAGGTGAAGTGAAGTGAAGAGAGCAGAGATAACAACGGTGGTGATAGACTCGTCGCGTTTTCATTGGCGGCGCGCGACGACCAGGGTGTGTTGCGAGTCAGCCTGTTGCGCTCCTGCTGGTGCGCGTGCTTGCAGCTTCCGCGTGACGTTTCTCCAACATCTCCCTCTGGACTCTGCAAACGACACTGAAATCCCCGGCACAGCACAACAGTCTCCCAGCCATGAGCGTTCCCGCATTGGCCTCTCGCGCCGTGCAGCGAGCCTGGACAGCGAGCTCCATCCGCCCCACCGCATCTCTCCTCCAACAAACCTCCCCACAACCTCACACTCGTCCCTGCTCTGAACGCAGGCGAACAACCGCCACAGCAGCCTTCGCGCGCAACACCTGGGCCCAACGCCGGACCACACCCTCACCTTCAATCCCGCATGCCGCCCGCCGTGCCTTCTCCGCCACACCCTCCAATCGCAAAGACCACCACTTCGACACTTTAAAATTCGTCCAACGCCTCCAACAAGAAGGCTTCACCGAAGAACAATCTCGCGCAATGATGGTAGTCCTCTCCGACGTAATCGAAGAATCCATCCAAAACCTCACCCGCACCATGGTCCTCCGCGAAGACCAAGAAAAAGCCACTTATACCCAAAAAGTCGACTTCGCAAAACTCCGCTCCGAGCTCTTATCAGCCGATAGCACGGAATCAAGTCTCACGCGAGCAAGTCATGAACGATTATCGAATGAATTGACGAAATTGAATAATCGACTCAGGGATGAAGTGCAGAGGACGCAGGCGAGTGTGAGATTGGATTTGAATTTGGAAAAGGGGAGGATAAGAGAGGAGGCGAATAGTCAGGATTTGAAGATTAAGGAGACGGAGACGAGGATTGAGCAGGAGAGTGCGGCGTTGAGGGAGAGATTGGAGGCGGTGAAGTTTTCCACGTTGCAGTGGTTGATGGGTGTTTGTACGGGTACCGCGGCGATTATTTTGGGTGTGTGGAGGTTATTGATGTGAGGGACGCCAATTTGCGTATATGATGGATAGAAGGTGGAGATCTAAGGAGGTGGGCGTTGCCTTGAACACACCACCGATCTCATTGAGTTATATTCCATGCGATGATGGAAGTCCACGGGTGGTCGACACTACCATGCGAGGACCAATTGTCCACTGACCTTCCACTGCGCCTTTAGCGGATGGGTGCACTCGTTCCTACCTTACGGCGAACACAGACAGTGTCGGGAACGGCGGGCAGAGTCGTCTGTCGTGCAATTTGTCCCCTTAGCCGCTGGCAAAAAAAAAATGGAACGCCATCAGAGGAAGAGATGTTCATTGTATTGCAGTCGCAAATCATATGCAAGAGCAGGCGCATTGCTTCTCAAACTTGAGTAGTCGATGCTGGCGAAGCACACGAGCGAAGCGCCGTGTATGTTATGCGACTTACATTGGCGGCAGGCCATGATAGTAGACTGAGATAGTATCCGAGCATATTCGTTGCGTTGGTGTTACCAGTTGGCCATTTGGGAATGCTACTGCTGCAACGTCGCCGAGCAGACTATCGCAAATTTCACAGTCTAACCGTCACTTGGGAACAGGGATCTGACGATGCGACGGCTACAGGTGCTGCGACTGTTATAGTGCTCGAGGCTGCAGCTTCTTCAGACACGCCCTCTGTGTCGCGACTCATGTCGCCCTTCCCTTGGTCTGCTGGTTTTGGGGCTGATTGAGTCGTCGCCGTGGGAGTTTCGCGGGGTTCACTAAGACATTGCGCACTGTGAGGAGCAAGGCTAAGGATAGCAGGCGACGGGTGACACATGAGACGCCCTGTGTACTCCCAGTTGCTCGTCGTCCCACTCGACTTTGCTCGCGCTGGGGTCTTGCCCAGCGTGATCAGTTGCATACGAGACTGATCAGATCAATTCGTCTTCGCGCCGCTGATTCCATACGGGTGTGCCATTATTGCCGTGTAGCAAGGTCTCCTGCCCGACGTATCGTATCGTCGTGCAGGTGAGGCTCAGGAGACCAAGGCCACTCCAGCAGGCGCGGCGGGAGGGAGGTGTTGTGCTGCATTCGAATTCTGGACCAGACGAAGATGACCTGTGTGTAATTCTTGGCCGACTGGCCGCCTTCTCCTCGGATGAACTCATGACTCAGTCGCCGTGATCTTGTGTCCAGCGGCGGCGAGGTCCTGCTTAGCATGCACTCTTCCTCTTCCTATCCAAGAAGGCCGACATCAATCAGGGGCAAACACCGCTCACATCTCTATATTGCTTTTCCTTGACGTCTTCAGTCGTCAGAACTGCAACGAGCGAAGAATGCTCAGTCCCTGAACGATGCCACTGTTGTCGCCCGCCGTCATTTTTCGTCAGGGCGATGAAGAGGGCGAATTGTACAGGTCTCGATCGGTATCGTTATTGCTGCCGGGCCGTCATACTTCGTCAGGGTGATACCGACCTGGGGTCCCGCAGTCCCTGAACAACACCGAGTGTCCCTGCTGGCCGTCATAGAGGGATCATGCCGCAGGACACCTGCAGGGCGGATTCATCGAGTCCATTGTGCTTGCCGTTTTGGCTGATCTACGGTCAGAAGGACGTGCCAAACGACAAAAAGCATGCGGCAGCACTGATGAACATGAAGAACGACCGAGATTTGCAGACAATGCAGAGCCTAGCATCAGGATCTACGAGAGGTGTTGTTCCAGCCCTGAAGATGCCAAGACACGTGCTATCGTTACTGCCTGTCACTTGTTCAGGCAGCGCCTGCTAGGCTGAACGGCTGATAGCCTTTCCATCGCCAAGGAAGCCCGCCACAACAAGCTCCATGTCCTGCATTCCCGGCTATGCAGCCCTTTCGCCTGTCACCAGGCCCATCTAGATCGATGCGTAGGTTTGCGAAGTCATGCTCGGCGTGGGAATAATTATGGGGCTTGCTCCGAGTTGGCTTTGAATTTGATGCTGGTCTGAGGCACGGCGGGTTGACTTTCCACTAGGCTGAAGAGCACCGTGAGCACGAAGGTTCGATGGGGGTGACGGGTCGACTGTTCTACCTCCCTATCACCACGTGCATTATATTGCGAGCCAGGACGATGTAGATCCCAGGCCGAGATCTCCAAGAGGCTGCCTCAAATTCGCTCAAGCTATGTCAGGCGGCAAGCTCAGTCCTGCGGCGACAGGTAGCGAGCGACTGCCAGGCAATGTTGCCGACCAGAGCTGTTACTACCAAGATGCTCAATGTCTGATGACGGATCTTCGATGCTGCTAGGGCATAGGCTTCGCCAGCACTCATGCACGAATGCCGCGGGCCGGAGGTTGCCAGCAAAACTGGGCAGGCGCTGCCGTGGGTGTGCGTTGTGAACGCCAGCAATAACGCCTCCAGCGAGACTAAGTGAGGCTTGCTGCCATTCCTCCCACGTGCTGTGTTGCAGTAGCTTGCAAAGGGAATATGTGGGCGGCGGGCGCGAGCATTCGGTCGTCGGTCGTCCGAAGAGGCGGAATCAGAGCGGCATCAATCGGGTCTCCAAGCAAAGAAGCACGGATTGTGTATACCTTCCAACGGCAAGACCGTTGATGGGCGATCCATGTCTAAGTCGAGAGAACCTCTTAAGAACGACAAGGCACCCACGTGGCCAAGACATATTCTACTCACACAGCCATGCGTGAATCCAGGCCCCATTAGACAGATGGTGAATTCGAGATTGCCCAAACTCTGATGTGCTCGCGTGGGCAATCGCAAGACGTGATGCTTGTCGCGCGCAGCTAAGATTGGCCGAGGCGCATAAGCACACGAACCAAGAGCAGCGAATTGTCCGGAAGAGTTCAGCGACGGGGTGGAGCGGTGCCAAGAGAGTCAGCGTTGGCGGAGGTGATGTTCCATCTGGATAGAAGTGTGGTCAGCCAGCAGATTAAACACGTTGGAGAATGCGGGGAGATGATTCGCTGGGGGAACTCTCCGCCCAGAGCGCCAAGTCGCCAAGCTTTGCTTTCGCTGCGCCTTCAACGAGCTTCCTCGCGCTGAGGCCGGCTCCTCCAGCATTCGCGTGGGAGACAAGATGTCTTGTCTGCGAGGATCAGACTTGGGCCACTTCTTCGCTGCGGCAGGAGGCAAGCAATCGCCCAGAGATGCAGCAGGAGCAATGGCCTGTCGATGGAAGGCGCTGTAGAACAACAGGAAACCGCGATATGGGACTGGTAATTCTGTGGCAACAGCACCAGCGGAAGTAAACTCGACGCCACCGCGCTGGCAATCCTCTCGCGGACGCCCACAGCGCCAAGCGCGATGGCCACCGAATCTGCGACGCGGGCGGCACTGCAGCGACCCTCATGCGCGCTCGCCGCTAGAACGCGCCTGGAACGACGACCGCGAGACGTCGAGGGTGGGTTGCTCCCAAGATCGCCTCACACCTCGTACCGACCCAATGAGGCCCCGGCGAACGCCGTGAGAAGGCTCTTCTCGTCTCGTTGAGCCAGAGGATTGTCCTGGTATATAGTCCTCCCAGCCCGACCACCGTTCACCCCTTTCGAGTCCACAGCATCTTGTCAACACTTCACCCCAACGACCACTTTTCTTGCACGGTATCACTCGTTAGTTGATACACCACCGTCAAGATGGTTCTCACCGATTACACCTACGTGTTCGTGATCGGCACATTCTTTGCCTTGCTCGATGCATACAACAACGGTGCCAACGATGTCGCCAGTGAGTAGCCTTCTACTGAGACCGCACCGGAGCATCGCTGACTTGACATTCAGACGCCTGGGCTACCTCCGTCTCCTCCAGGTCCATCTCCTACCGATGGGCCATGGTCCTCGCTACCGTCTTCGAGATGGTAGGCGCCATCACTGTCGGTGCCCGTACCGCAGACACTATCAAGAACGGCATTATCCCCACCGATTCCTTCCGTGACAACGCTGGTGTTCAGATGTTGGCTTTCACCTGCGCTCTCGCTGGTGCCTCGATCTGGGTCATGTGGTGCACACGCCACTCCGCCCACGTCTCCTCGACCTACTCCCTGATCTCCTCCGTCGCTGGTGTTGGTGTTGCCACTGCTGGTGCGCGCAATGTTCAGTGGGGCTGGAACCAGGGCAAGGGTCTCGGTGCTATCTTCGCTGGTTTGGGCATGGCCCCGGCCATCGCAGCTGGCTTCGGTGCCACCATCTTCATGTTGATCAAGGTCGTAGTCCACATGCGCGCAAACCCAATCCCTTGGTCGGTCTGGACTGCTCCATTCTTCTTCCTCATCGCCGGAACTATTTGCACGCTCTCCATCGTGTACAAGGGATCGCCAAACCTCAAGCTCAACGACAAGCCACCGCCATTCATTGCTGGTGTTACCGTCGGCACTGGTGCTGCTCTTGCAGTCCTGTCCGCCGTCTTCTTCGTGCCATTCCTGTACATGCGCGTCATCCGCCGCGATGCTTCGATCAGATGGTACAACGTTTTCGAAGGCCCACTTCTCTTCAGACGTGCTCCACCTACCGGCGACGCTGTCGCCACTGTGCCCAACTACGCCGTTGAGCAGCACGACGACGAGGATGACAAGCAGTCCACCGAGAGCACCGTCGTCGACCACTCCGCCATCTTCGAGAAGGGAGCCGCCTCCCCAGCCGTTCAGTCCCTCAGCGAGGCCGAGGCTCAGCAAGCTCAGGCCCGTTACAAGCAGGCTCAAGTCGATGCTCGCGAGAAGCTCCACCGCAAGCTCCGCAACGGCCGTGGACCTCTCGCCTGGGCCATGCGCTACCTCCACGAGAACAAGCAGGGATCTGGCGAGATTTACGAATTCAAGAACATGGCCATTGCCATCAAGCGAATCCCAGCCATGATCGTCGTCGGCGCTCTCTACGGTACTCACTACGACATCCACGCCGCTCAGGCCGGTATCCAGGGAACTCCAGAGGGCAACCGCATGTCTCGCGTCTACTCTCACGCACCAAAGTACCCCAACGAGGTTGAACACGCCTACTCCTTCGTCCAAGTCTTGACCGCCTGTACCGCCTCTTTCGCCCACGGTGCCAATGATGTTGGTAACGCCGTCGCTCCATGGGCCGTCATCTACTCTGCCTGGAGAACCGGTGACGCCGCTGCATCCAAGCTCCCAGTTCCAACCTGGCAAATCGCCGTCCTCGCCGCCACCATCTCCATCGGTTTCATCACCTACGGTTACAACATCATGAAGGTCATGGGCAACAAGATCACCTACCACTCGCCTTCTCGTGGCTGTTCCATGGAGATGGGCGCCGCCATCACTGTCCTGCTCTTCTCTCAGTTCAAGCTTCCAGTTTCTACTTCGATGTGCATCACTGGTGCCACCGTCGGTGTTGGTCTCTGCAACGGAACTTGGAGAGCAGTCAACTGGCAGCGAGTCGGTCTCCTCGTGATCTCTTGGATCGCTACCATCCCAATCGCTGGTCTCATTGGTGGTATCACCATGGGTATCCTCCTCAACACTCCTCACTTCTCTTAGATTGAAGCTGGATTTGTTGTACTATGGTTTACGGCACATACATGATGATACCCGGGATTTTATGAAAGCGAGCATTGGATGAGCGCTATGAAATTGTTCAGAATAGACTTGAGTAGCGATTTGTATAATTGTCTCTCGTTGCAAACAAACGGCTTCCACGTTTCTTTTCCTCGTTGTCATCCCTTGATATCTTCACCGAAGGACTTCCATCTTTGGCTATTACATTCGTTGTCAATGCCCAGATGCTAACCCCCTCGCCTTCTACTCGAGATGGTTGGCGTGGCTGTTCGCACCACGACGTCTTCTCTTCCCACCGCGCTGCACTCATCGAACACTCATCCCATTCCCTCGCCATCATCATCTCCATCCTACCACGCATGTACAAGTAAGTAATAAGTGAAGTCAAAATTGACTCTGGACATGGGTACCCTTTAGCCTGGCAAGCATTGTCTTAAAGCCGAAGTCTTTGCGATGTGCTTGGTCAGCTTGGCATTGCCTTCTCCCTGCTCAGTTCCAAGACCTCGTTAAATCTCTAGACATTCATGCAGCCGAGGAAAATAGAATAGATCCGCGGCATTGGCAGCGACATATGGTCGTCCTACACCTTCGCGTGACTCTGCATTTTGCTCATGCGTGTTTTCGCACGCGGGCGAGAATGCCTAGAAAGAAGCTGGAATGCAAAGTCGGACATTTTCAAGAAGACGAACGTACATGGCGGACACGCCTGATCGATATTCAAGAGCTGACGACACGACGGCGGGATAGAATCTGGATGTGGTTACATTGAGAGCCACTATGTTGACCGCTTTTCGGACAGCAAACGCGCCGACGGATCAGAGCTGCATTTCGACTCTGGGCCTAGAGTCCAGATGAGAAACCTGCATGCATGCTGTGCCAAGATTGTTGAGGACAGACAGTCCAGGAGGCGTGATCAGTATTTGAGCATATTACGGGGTGCTCTCGATGGCAGGGCTCCATTGCTGGCCTTACAATGTTGTAGCAGCAGAATCGACAGCTCTTCTCTCCAATCAGCCACCGTAACAGCTTACCTGATGATCAACATCCGACGACGTGGAGTTGGTTTCAGTCATTCTCCGTCTTCATATGCACACCTGCTGACTGCAGGTGATCAACAACGCGTAGTGGATGAGCCTGGGCATGACCATCCTAGGGCTTTGCATGTTATGTCTCATTTCGATGGTGCTGCCGCGTTCATTTCGTGCAGATCCAAGTTTTGCGCCGTGGCGTTCGTACTGGATTCTCGCTTTCCCATGGCTACAAAGGCCAGAGACGGGTTGTTGTTGTTGTTGTTGTTGTTGTTTACACTTGCATACGTTGTTCCTGGTCCTTCTCAGGGCTGAGCATTGGTGCCTGGCAGGACTTCCTTCCTGCATGCCAAGGTCCTGGATGCGGAGGAGAAAATTGCTGTGACCTCGCATGTTTCAAGTCAGTGGCGCTTACCGCGAGGTTTTTCGTGCAACGTGGCTCGCCTTGGGGCCCGTTAATGGCAACGACTTGAGAAACAACCGTCTGACCCACAACGCGTACTCATGCACGTGGTTAGTCAGACAAACGCGCTGAGTCCAATGGGTTTCCCATGTAGTGGAGAAGGCGTCTTGCTGCCCGTCCGGTGTTGCAGGATACGCGATCCGTCTGTCTGACCGACGCTGTAAGCCACGCGTTCTGATTATTTGTCGTCATTCGTGACTAGAGCACGATCATCGAGGGCCGATCTGTGCAGCTGGTGAGAAAGCGGCGTGTTGTTGGCGTTTGCGCAGCATTTGCTGGTATGCTTGGCGGGAAGTCGCGAACGTGGGCTGGCTGTTTTTCCGGGCAGGCATGATGCATGCTGTTGAGGACGTTTTGAAACTGTGAGTATTCCCCAGTACACCGATAGCTCGTTGTTTCACGACACGTGCAGCAACAGCAGCAACGCGTGCGCGTGCTCGGGTTGGGCCGGCGTCTGTGCACCCGCGAATGTGGCAAGGAAGAGCTGCTGCGTCGAGACATTGGCTGGGAAGAAGCTGCGGGAATTTGTCTCCAGCACGACATCCTGCTCAGATCCGTCCGAGGAAAGTGAGTTTGTGCCTCGAGAGTTCCATCAACTCTACTTGATTGAAATCGCTCAGCGAAGCGAGGTGAAGATGCCTCAACGGGACTTGCCAGGAGACACGTGGGAGGATGGAGAGAAGTGGCGCGCGGCGCGTCGAAAAGTCGTGCTCCAGCCGCCTGGGGACTCTGCAGACGCCCGCGCGTTGGAGAGTTGTCGTGCTGTGCGCTCTGCTCATCTCGCGCAAATAATGATGAATCATGCGTGCGTGGCCGGTTCGACCATGCGACGGAGGGCAGCAGCAGGATGTGTGTATGATGAGAGGCAGGAAATAGCACGCCTCCAATGTAGATCCGCCTACATGACGTTTGCGCAACCGGACGCTGCGAGATCCGTGATCAAATAAACTCGGCGCGGCGAGTCGGCTATCGCTGTGCACACGTCTGGAGCTGACTGGTGCTATCCGACCGACTCCAACTTGCATTTCCCCTCTGGTACGTGTACTTGCCCAACGCGGACAGTGGCTCACTGTACCTCGACCGCAAGAGGCGAATCAGACTGGCCGAGGGGATCATGCAGTGCCCGCTTGCCCTTATCACCACTCATCCAGCACGCCCGCCGCCACCGAAAGGCTCGGCAGCTCTGGCCAGCGCCTCGGGCCTTGTAGGCGGAGGCGTGGCCTGATAGGCCTCTCATTCGAGACATGCACGGGCATATACCAGCGCATTCGCGCTCGGTGCCATGCCTGTCCCGGTGACATCTGGATTCCCCAGTCGCTGTCTCCAAGGTCCTGCGAGACCGCCCTCTGCTCATCATCAAGACGCGTGTTGCGCGTTGTATGAGTGCATCGGAGCTCTTTGTATACGTCCGCGATCCCTGCAACAGCACCACGGCTACGACTCCACTCTGCACGAATTGTTGGCTTTCCCAGGACTGCGATCGGCTTCGGGGAGGCCTTGCATGAACCACTCTGCTGTACCCAGCATGCATCCGATGCAGCCCCGCCAGCTGCATATCTGATAAACAATTCCCTACCTACTCCAATTGGTACCACTTCACTTCCTCGGGACACGGCTCGCTCGAAGGAGTCGACGCTGGTCGGTCGATTGATTAATTGTGCATTCTGATATGGCGACGCAGCGGGGGCCTTGTGTGCGGTCTTTCACTCTCGACAGCGTACCGACAATCAACTCTCGTGGCGAAGTTCAACACATCGGCCGTTTCGATGGCATCAACAACAAGACTGAGCACTGGGACCACCTACGCAAAGATGATGAGCTCTGGTTTCAAGACGCAGATTGTCTAATCCACTTCTACGCAGCCAACACTTCTCGCCGCGGACCAAGTCTCAGAATACCTCTGAAGGTTGTCGAGCAAACCAAAAGTTGCTTCCTACTCGAACAATGCCTACACAGGCCGGCTCCCGCGAGCCCAATAACCAGCGAGGACGACAATTCCGATAGTGGTTACAGCGGGTCCGTCAATGGCAGTCAACATGGCAGCTTTGAACTGCACATTCCATCGCCGGCGTATCCAACCCGGCAACAAGCTCATTCGTTTCATCTCACCACGAGGAACTTCTTCGCATTCCTGCTCGGCGTGCCATTGGTGGGCTCCACTCTAGGGACCGCCCTCACCCAGCTGTGGTATCGGCTTCAGCTTTGGCAGGTCGACGATACGTGCGAGTCAAAGTTCCACACGTACTGTGAAGAGCAGGGCTACCTCAACTATGTGGAGAATCCGGACTATGCAGCAGCATCCTTGTACTTTGCAGAGCAGACAAAAGCGAGGGAAGTGTGGTCGGAAACCTTCACACACTGTGTGGGCATGTACGAGCGACTAGTCCATAGCGAGGACTATGCTCAGCTTTGCGATGAAACAAAAGACATTCTGGCGCGGTCTGCAATTGACATGAAGGCTCACATTGTCGGGGTGACTGAAAGCTTGGGCACTTTCCTCGAGGAAGATCTTGGACCAGAGAAGCTCGGCTTGTCGAAGCAATTGAGAGACCACCTCGACAGGTTCCGAAGTACCCTGCACTTGTTCTATGTACACGAGATCAACGGCTACTTCCCCCCGGACGCCAACGATCCTTGGGGTAAGCGACTGTGGCACGGCATGTACAATGACTTCCACAGCCTTTACATTTACCTGGCAGACACAAAATATACCGACGAACATGCTAGCATCTTGGGCTCTCAGGGCGGACTATGTGTGGCTCAGAACCTGAATGCATTTGATCACCGGCACGGTTTTGCTGCTTTGCCATACACAATGCCTCTTCTGCCAGAGCATCAGAAGAGTACACAGAGCTGGACCGCGGGGCCTCGCCGAACGTTCGGATCACTGCGCGTGAAGCGATCGAACACAAACAGTCCGCAAAAGGCATGTCCAAGGCAGGCGCTATCAAAAGCAAGTAATCAGAGCGACAGCAGTGTGACGAGCAATCGGCTGGTGCAAGAATACGTTCGTTTCGAAAGTCTAAGAGATGAAGAGAAGGTTCCGGCAACTGAAGCTCGCAAAGTCCGATGGATCCTGGTATACAGCGTACTGCAATTGCTAATCAGCATCACCAAAGCGCCAGCTGAGGTTCGTCATACGCAAGGCACAACTTACCCTCTCTGCGTTCTGGATCCAGCTTGTCCCACATGGCCTGAAGCTCACCTGACTGTTCCGCGACCCGAACAGCACGCGGCGCAGTATCTCGCGGCCGTGGAGGAAGTGCGAAAGTCTTTCGAGGAAGACAGGATCTCGATCCATCCTGACTGCGAGGCAAGCTGCGCCGCCGACTACTTCTCCATGAACTCGCTTCCAAGAAACGATCCTAGTCCACCTCCGGCAACTGCCGCAGTTCCTCCACTCAGAAGGTCTTTGACCCTGTCCCGTACTGCTTCTATACGATCCAGTGTGAGTACTTTACACAGGTCTGTGGTTGGCAGTCTGGCGCGAAGGAACAGTTCACGCAGAAACAGTATATTGGCGCCTTCGACAAAATCTCCAACCCAGGGCACCTTCTGCGAGACGCTTCATGAGTTGCAAGGCAGTGAAGTGGGCGAGTCTTCTCCTGTCGACAGCATCATGAATATCGACTCAAAGTTCGACGAGGCGAAGGCGGTGCCGTGGGAGCAGTCACGTTCCAAGTGGACAGATGCTCCAGCTCTAGAAATGCAACAGCTTTCCCTCACCGAAACTGCAGTGCCCATGAGAAAGTTGCGCCACACGAATGGAATGCGGCGACACAAACGAATCAAATCTCGATCAGGGCCTGTCAACTGCGGCAGTTCGCTGTCGCAAGACGCATCGGAGTCAAACGCGCCCATGGATCTGCCTCAGAAGCTCGCATCAGATCTCAGTACCTTTGCGGGATTCCAATTCGATTTTGACATACCACAGAAGACTGCAGAGTCTGACAGGCAGAAGTCTGCAGCGCCGTCAGCAGTATATCACGAATCCACCCCAGGCAAGTGGGCAAACATCAATGTAGGATGTTATCAGCCCACGGGCCAACTCACGAGGAAGAATCGAGTGGCAAGTGACACATCACTGGCCTCGATAGCCTCGAACACGAGCTCCAGCTATCCAGAAGACAGTCTACAAGCAGACGATATTGAAGAAGAAGATGTGCGCGGAAGAGGTCGGGTCAGAGGTCTCGGCAGACGACAGCATTTGGCTTTTGTTCATGTTAGATAAGATACCCACTCCTGCGATCGATGCATTTTGTAGCTCTTAAAAGACCATCATTCTTACGCCTTACTGTCGTGCATCTCTACAGTAAACTCCCTTCCATTGATCGCGTGAGGGCATTTTCTCGGCAAAACGGGACCCACTTGCCGCCGCGGCGCCAGCCGCTGCAGGGATGGGCAATGGTTGAAGCCACACTTCAACTTGAGAACGAACTTCTCCCAGAAAGAACATCATCAAAACTTCAACAAAACACCCACCACAGGACATGGACAAGCCCAGCCCGGCCGAAGGTCCAGATGCCTTCAGCCGGGTACTTCCTCTCCCCTTTCGATTACAATTCGAATTCATCCTCGGCTTCTGGTTCTGGGCTCTCAATCTCCATGGCTTCCATCTCCTGAACATCGACATTTACACGCTGATACACTATCCCACGCGACCGACGCAAGATGAGCCGCCGTTGCATGTTTCTACGTACCGGCTTGCGACTCTGTTGAGTGGACTCTGGGCAGGTTCGATCGTGTTGTTTTGGTTTTTGACGCTGGGCGATACCGATCTCGTGATTGCGTATGACTGGATTCCGAACTTACTGTTCTTCGTCATCTTGGCTGTCTTCTTTTTTCCACGACTCCCATGGGCTCGAAGAGTGTTCGGCACGAACAACGCACATGGCGTTGCCCGGCTTTTCACAGGTCTGGTCCGATGCGCGCCAGGAGGAATTGCGAAACCCAAGGGAGAGAAATTTGGAGACGTTCTGCTGGCAGATGCTCTGACTTCCTACTCGAAGCCAATTTCGGAGATTTTGGTCGTGATTTGTATGTTTTTGAAGGGGATGCATACGACGAATAAGCCGGATCGCGCTTGTGGGCATGAGTTTATTGTGCCGTTGGCGATTGCGTGGCCGTTTGTGATTCGGTTGCGGCAGTGTATTATTGAGGGACAGAGAGCAAACGCGTTAAAATATGCGACGGCTTTTCCAGTTATTATTTTGAGCTCGATTAGTGGGAAGGATCCGACGTGGAAGGTGTTTTGGTATGTTTTCGAAACACGGGGCAGAGGTCGAGATTGTACTGACACGTTTTGCACAGGCGGCTGGCAGCTCTGGTCAACTCACTCTACTCCTTCTGGTGGGATGTCAGCATGGATTGGGACTTGACGCTCCTCTCGAGACATCGCCACAAGTCTCCTTACGGGCTTCGTCAGTACCGAATTTTCAGGCAGCCAGTCATCTACTACTTGCTCGTGGGATTTGATCTCGGTCTCCGGTTCGCTTGGTCGTGGAAACTGTCACTTGCACTAGTGAAATTGGATGGCATCGAAGGCGGCATCTTCTTGCTCGAGATTCTGGAACTCACACGACGCTGGGTCTGGGTTTACTTCCGAGTCGAAACAGAGTGGGTCAGGTCGAGTGGACCATCAGGTATTGCATTATAAAGGACAGGCTTGGACAGAAACATGGTAATCGCACTGGACAGATCAGCAAGAAACGCGAAGCGACTATCTTTAGCAATGAGGCCTCAAATTCTGCCAAGACATGGTAGCATAGTCGACATTGAACAAGACGTCGCAAAGGAGACTTGTGAGTCACCCAATCGGTTAGCCTCATGAATGCTGGCCAGCTCGATGCCTAGGAGCGATCAATCTCGCCGCTGCCTACCAAGAAAATGGCCACTTTGATATGGACCCCGTTCCGCGTAAGTATAAGTTCTCTGTTTCCCCACCCACAATCGAATGACTTACTCTCTCCTTCGTGTCGGCTTGTGACACAAGCGAGTATATCACTTGCACTATACCGGCAATCGACCACCGGCGTCGCATGGTATCCAAGCACGATGGTTCGCAAAACCTCTTCTCCGCAGAAGCCTGGTAGCATTGTGTCCTCACAACCATAAACCCTATTCAAAAGTGCTCACAAGTGACCTCGATCCCACAGTCTAGCGAAGGCCACAATATGCCAAGGCATCCCGTCCTTAAGAGTGTCTTGTCTCCGAACACATTCGCTCTCTCTCCCAGCTTCCTCTCATCCGTATCGCACAACAAAACGATAACACAACCTCTCTATCAGAGCCATCATTTTGCAAAACTATACTCACACTACACAATCGAATTCAAGATGTCTCCACTCTCTCAAGCATCACCTCTCGAGAGTATGCCAGCGGAACTCCGCCTAGACATCTTCCGCCACGTATACTCCGCAGGCAGAAACAAAATCCACATCCCAGAAAGCGGGAAACTCCCACCTGAAGTAACAGAAAATCTCGCAAAGACGAGGATTTCTTTCGCGTTGCATTACTGGGCGAGAGAAGCTTACCTGGAATCTCTCACGTGGAGTTTTGAGTCTGTCGAGGCTGCGAGGTGTTTTGTGGGTGCTGGGGAGAAGGATGCTGGGATTTCGAGAGGGAAGGTTTGGCATATCTCCGTCGACATAGACCAGACTGAAGTCCTGGAGGTTCTGAAACGAGCTGGAGTGGAAGTGAGGTGTGTGGAGGTTAGGGGAGATGTTGGGAGGGTTTTCGGGTCGGGTTCTGCTTCTGCTTCTGCTTCTTCGGTGAGACAAGGGTCGCTCCAAGCCATGCAGGGGGACGAAGAGGGAGTTTTGGAGGATTGCTTTGAGAGGAGTTGTAAGGTGATGGATGTTCTCGATGAGGAGACAATTGAGTTCGCGAGGAATCCTCTCCTGCAAGTTCTGGCGAGCCTCTCCGCTCTTGAGCGTGTCTCCATGGAAGCTACGTGCCAGCTATGCGCCGAGCATGATCTCGAGTGCGATTGGAGATTGGTGGTTTATAGGGCGGAGTTGAACGTGCTCACGGAGAGTAGAGGACGTGTTTCGGCGGGAAGGCGGCGAAGGGTTAGAGAGTTGGAGGGAGAGGTGGCGCGTTTGACGGAGGAAATGAAGGAGAGTCAGAGGAGTGATAGTGTGATTGGACCTGACTGGGGAATGGATTTGGAGGATGATTTGGAGAGCGATGAGGAGCTTGCTTTACTTATGCCGTAGTGAATATTGCTTCTCAAAAATTCTTCCATCGCTCTGTTCTCTAAGCAATTATCGATGCCAACAGAATTCGAAATAGTTGCATTCCGTGGACCGAATGTATTCCAGAGGGTGGTTCGTGTTCTCCGTCGCTCTGGTCCCATTTGTTGAAGAGAGCCAGCTAGCTTCCAACTCGTTTGGTTGCGACGACTCTTCGTATCTCAGAAAGCAATTCGTGTCGTTGCTCAACAATACATCTCCGCAGCCCGGTCGGAACTTCGTTTCCTGGCTCTCGCCATGGCCACATCGTCCTCGCGCAATGGCGGCAGGAAGCGGCAGAAGACCACAGACAGCGATGATAACAGCAAACCCCATGGCGACGAAGTACACGAAGACGGTCTCGAAAACCTCCAAACAACGCTCATGTTCTTCTCCGACGCATCTGTGCCCCATGGCGTAAAGCTTGATTGTTGACTGTCCGGATTTTCCAATGTTACAGTTCTCCGAGCACCTCTGACCGATCACCCTTCCACTTCGACCTCCGACTCCAATCGCTTTTGCGTCCTGTTCACGATGGGTTTAGTAAAGCAACATAAAGACGAGGAGAGTGAAGATCAGGACGAGAGGGGTGATGAGGACGGTCGTCAGAACGGAGACCTCATGCTACCTGTCAACAACCATGGAGCAGTGGCATCTTTAACGAACAATCCAGCCCAACTCCCCACATGCGTCACAGCGTCTTAGAACATGTCATACCTTTTCGCAACACTACATCGCTTCATATTACGCCTGGGTTCTGACCCACCACCGCCGCCGTCTGGGACTTTGAATGGCTCTATTTCCCGCCTGGATTCTAACCTACCGCCGCCGCTTGGGATCCTCAATCGCTCCATGCCTGCGCTCCATGCCCATGGACGCCCATCCTTTCCGCGAGCATAAGGCGATAACGTTGTCCGCCCGCCCAGTTCGTGGTCAGCTCGGCAGTTTTGTCTTAGCCAAAGGTCAACGCATTGTTCCAAGCCTGGAGGGTGGAGATAACAAGATTTCGCCGGGTACGATTGACATGACCCTGTCTGTGTTGAGTCTCAGTCCGGTCCTGCAGCTGGCGAATAATAGACGTCTGGCCTCATGCTGATTGAGGCGGTGGTGGCGCACAATCCTGCAGCTCGAGGTCTGGACCTGGCAGCAGCTCAGCTGGCTCAATCGCCATCGATTCATTGCACCCAGATCACTTTTCCATTGTGAATCATATCACATCTGCTTTCAAATACCTATCATGCGTCTGATCAACATCCACACTCTGGAACAGCGAAACTTCAACGCTTTCCCGCCGAAATACGCTTGCCTCTCTCATAGATTGCAGGGAGATGAGACGACATACGTTGATTTCATCAGCACACCGAGATCATCGAGCGCCGGTATCGAGAAAATCCAATCGTTTTGCAACTTTCTCTAGCGGCCTGAGCTCTACGAGGATGGTCAACTATCCCCTGTGAAGTGGTGCTGGGTCGATACGTGCTGCATCGACAAGCGATCAAGCGCCGAGCTTTCAGAAGCGATAAATTCCATGGCAAAGTGGTATCGAAACGCCGAATTCTGTGTCGCTTACATGAGCGATGTACCCGCATTAGCTGACGCGGAGTCTCACGAAGACTACTTTCGCAAAAGTCAATGGTTCATGCGCGGATGGACCTTACAAGAGCTTTTATTTCCATGCCGTGTACTCTTCACTACGACGCAGTGGGAGCTTTTGCCAGGTCTTGACACTGCATCCTCGCACGGACGTCGTATCATCAGCGAGGTTACAACTATTCCAGAATCGTGCATCGGAGATCATCGAGCAATGCTAAGATGCACAGTGGCGTTGAGGATGCGATGGGCGGCTCGTCGACAGACATCCAGATTAGAGGACACAGCGTATTGCCTGCTAGGCATCTTCCAGATCAACATGCCTCTGCTGTATGGAGAAGGCGAGAGGGCTTTCTTTCGACTTCAAGAACAGATCATCAGTAATTACGATGATGAGTCCATATTTGCTTGGACGAGCCGCAACAATGGTCCAATGCCAGTCCTGGCAAGCAGTCCACATGCATTCAGAAATAGCTGCATGATATCCGCCGTGTCTCTCCAGCCTCGGCCTCCATACAGGATCAGCAACAGAGGGCTGGAATTCCAGACAGATGCGGTGCAGCTTACCGTGCAGGGTCTCGCTGTCGATGTAGTGCAACTCAACTGCTGTCAGGACCGATCTGGAGACCGATATGTCTGGCTTATCGCTTTACAGCAAGCTACAGAATTGCCCAACGATGTCGTCCCTCGCTGGCATCGTGTCTATGCGAAATTCGAGCCAGCAGATGATCTGTGGGGCGCCCTGCTTTCTCTGGGCGCGAAGGTAGTCGGGAAGGTCGAGTCGAAAATCTACCATATCGCAACCTCCCCCGAGAACCTGGCATGCATGGTCCCTCTGATTGTCAAAAGACATGACATTCTTACTCTGAATGAGATGTACGAAAGCCATTGCCAACAGCAAAGTGTTGAAGCTCAATTTGACTCCGCGGATCCTACACTATTCAGAGTATCGTCCAGCATAACGTCAGCAGGGTCCAGTGGCACAGCAACTACGCATATGGATCTTGCAAGCTTGCAAAATAATAGACGTGTCGCTCGGCCTCAGCTGCAAGGTACTATATCGACAAGCATAGGGCCACCCATGAGATGGACGAAGATTCAACGCTTTCATGTAGAGCGCAACATCATCAGTCCGCTCGCGGAACTGGCAGATGGCGATGGTGGTGCTGACTGATTGTGGCCTCGAACGGGACAAGGCTGAGCGCCTCCAGTCCAGCGAGTGTTGCAAAGCAGCCGCTGTTTGAGAATCTTCATTGGTTCGACTGGAGCGCCCGCCAGAGGCCAGCTCGTTAGCCAGACCCTGAACGGTAGGAACTGGCCTACGTTCGAGGTGCGATTCAAGCCTGCGAGTATGTTCCTGCTGCCGCGCTGAGCCTTGCCCCCTGAATACACGTCGGACAAGTTGATTCTCGGTGCCAGCCCCGTATCTATACTGCCAGATATGTGGTTTCCATACTTGCATCAGACGAGTGTGAGCGACTTCAATCTCATGTCGCTCAGCTAACATGCCCCTTTTGCCTGCAAACATCTTGGCAAGGGCCAATAGCGTCTCAAGATGACTGTGAGTATTGAGTTCATGGCGTGAAGGAGAATTGGCTGTGAATTGTTTTGGCAAAGCCCTGACAATACGCATAGTAGATTCCAAATTTGGTGATCTCGGATGGAAAAGGTCCATTTGTGCGCATACCAGGTCGGTCACCATCGCCTGAAGGCCATAATGGGTGTAGGATTTGATGAAGCTTCGATATTGGTCCCACTGGGCTGTGTCGGTATTTTTGTAATCGGAGGTCAATATATTGTTGTTCAGCTCCACTATGGCTGGTATCAGCGACATGGAACGTTGTAGAGAGCCTCTGGGGAACCGCGACTTCAACTCGAGGGCAGTCCAGAAATCTTGAAGCGCACTGTCGGCGGACCAGGTTCGATATGCACGTGCCTGATGAAGTCTCGCCCGAATGATACTTCTCAAGAGTGTTCCGCGCCACTTTCTGGCGCTCTGTCTCGCAAGTTCCTTCTCAGTTGCGGGAAGATGAGCGGTATAGGTAGACGCATCGTCAAATTCCTTCGCGTCGACTGCGATCCATTCCCACAAGTACTTCTCGTTGCCCTCCTCGATCAGAAAGTATGCCAGTTCGAACAGAAATGGGGGGTGACTCATGGCGTCGCTAATGTGGCGTCTGTACCTCGACTCATCTGATCGGCCGATATCTGACCACAACCATCGCAGCAGCTTTCGGCCGGTCTGGTCCGCCTGCACTTTCCGTTGCACATCATCCTGCTCCATTTGGAGATATGCGGCCAAACACTGGACGGCAGTGGTCACAGTGGCCGAGCCTCTGGCAACCGATACGTACCATGTAGAGAGGGGGTTCGTATTGTTGGTTTGCAACGCTTTCAAGGCTATCGGATCAGGGGGCAGATATGAGATCTTAGCCGCCAAAAGCCTCGCCAAGGCTGCTCTGCGCATGCAAAATTGCTCCGTGTGCTGGGCGATACTCTTTGTGGCGACATGTCGAGAGATTTTTTCGGTATGTGCAAACTTCCGGTCGCGGCAACGCGTTGTTATGAGCGGAGGAGTTCATCCATGGTTGAGAATGTGGCAATGAGCGCGCTGCAGAAATGGCAGACGCCACAAGCTTGCCATGCGATCTTTGCAGTGCTCGGCTTACACTCCGTCTTCATTCCGCAATGGAAGCCAGCGTATGTAGGATTCACCGCCGGAATCTTCGATCAAGATTAGCTGAGATGGCTCTGTTAGTGTTGGCGACGAACAGTTCCAGCCCAAACAGAAGGCATTCGCTAACTTAAAGGACGGCAATCGGACATTCGATCCCTGTCCGGCCATGTGGCACAGACTTTCTGCTTCTCCGCAGTCTGATGATCATCACTCTTCTCCGCTCCCCACCCAGCCCTTGCTTCTTGCTCCAAATATGCATGCGCTATCATGTTCACCATCCTCGACGCCGCCGATGGCAATCTCAACAGCAACCGGCCGAAGACGTCGGCTGATCGCGCGTGCGATCAGTGCAAAAGCAGAAAGGTCCGCTGCGACATGACCAAGCCGTGCCTGACTTGTGCTGCCAAAGGCTTTACATGCACCTACGATAGAGCGAGGAAGAAGCGCGGCCCGGCAGGAAAGCGAATTTCAGAGATCCAGTTGCACCAGAGGAGCATGTCTACCGGCGATCACGAAGTTGTGCGACCGCTGCAAAGCCCTCCAATGAGTGACCTCTTCCGCGTCTCCACAGCACAGTTCGATAGCAAAGGCCATCCCGCGGAAAATGGCTATACTAACGATTCGATGCCCTGGTCTGCAACGACTCCTTCTCAGGGCTCCGTCGGCTACAGTCCCAAGGGCTTTGCAGATGTCGATTATCAGCAACAACAAGCAGGAGCTCCACGCTCGGCGCCCTCCGAGCACTCCGGACGTGCGTCTACTGGAGATGGCATGATAACTAGTCCAACCGGTTTTATATTCCCAAGTCTTCCCGCAGAGTCGCCCTCAGGCACTGCAGATCCATTTGTTGCTATTCTAGAACAGGAACTACCACCTCTCGCTGAAGCCGCGGATGTTTGGCCGGCCAAAGTGAACGAGACGACATTACTACCTTGGATCGATGTTTACTTCAAGCGCTTACACCCGACTATACCAATTCTGAACAGGACAAATATTTACTCCGACATGCTGCTGCGCAAACACCGGATCGAACCACAATACGGAGCCATGCTACTCAGCATGTGTGCCTTTGCCATGACTCAACCTGTACAAATTCATGAAAGGGCTTCGATGCCTTCACGATCTGTTCAGGCCCGCATGCTCATGGAAGAATGTGTCAAGATGCGAGTTGCGGCAGATTTTGGCGAGAATCCAACAATGGAGATGATACTGACCAGCTTCTTCCTCTTCGCTTGCTTATTTGGCAATAATCAACATAAGGCAGCCCGTCACCGATTGAGAGAGGCAGTGGACCTTGCGTACTCCCTACGTCTCCACTTGCCCGAATCATATAATGGTCTCACCCCCGAAGCCAAAGAACAGTGGCTGCGAACGTATCTGGTGCTTTCGGTCACTGAACGCGCGTATGCGCTACAGCAGAACCACGCAATTAGCTTCCGCGGTCAGCCTGGTATCACGGCTCGCTTCATGCAGGCTTTTGATCCCAATGTGACAAGCGAGTACATAGCTTCGCTCATCTTCCAGGACCAGTCGGACTCGGTGGGCATGACAGGCTTATTATACCTCATGGACACGTTCGACGCCATCGATGAGAGCGTCATGGATTGCTGGAATGGATTTTGTCGTTTTAGTGACGGATCATGCGAGACCTTCGATCGCCGCAGAGCGCTGCAAATGTTCCGAGCTCAAAGAAGAGCGCGCGAGGCGTGTATATCTGGCAACATCTTGTTTGCGCCAACTGTCAACCCATCGCCACTTTCGCAGCTGCTCGAGAGTCAGCAGGCCGATATCTCTGTCACTCAATTCTGGACCTTGAATCGGCTATGGAACCTATGCCTGTCTCATCAGCTCCTACGAGAACAGTCGGACCACTGGGAATTGCGACTCGAATTTGCTTGTCATATCGCTCATGCCTTGCTGAGCTACTGCCAAAAACTGGCTCTGGCTTCCATGGAGGTTCATGGAGTGGGGATCATGGAGAAGGTGTTCGATATGGCAATGGGGGTCATCGTTGCGATGAACACTTCTGCGAGCTTACATTTGGACCTGGCCATCACTCCTATCGAGAACGATGTGATACCTGGGAGCTTCGTCCCGGCTGGCAGTGAGATTACGATCAGACAGCTGCTCGACGGCTTGAGTAGACTCATGGGAGATTTTAGAGGTGGCGATCATCCATACAATGCGCGATTCACAGCAGCGCTGCAAGCACTACAAGGAGTCTGAATGACGACAGTGTGGTTCTAGAGAATATGGCCCAAAGTCGTTGAGGAAGGCAGTGGCATCTCGAACAGTTCCTTGCTACACGATCTCACCTAGTGCCCAGCTGGCCAGCAGGAGCCTCCGCGAAAATCAAAGAAAACAGATGCCTTTTCGGGACTGCTTTGAGGGACGGCAGTACCTCATGCAGATTGGCAAGCGTTCGGCTGGAAAGAGTACGAGCAAGGACAACAGCACGTCTTCATTTTCGCAGCTCACGCGTCGGCAAAGCGAGAATTATGGTAGAGTGTAAAACAGCGAAGCGCCCTGCAACACAAGATCGATCTTCCCAGCGGCCGCACCTCCAGGAACAACCTGGTCAAGGCTCAGCTTCGCACCAACGGCCAAACTGAACGTCTCATGATCAAACTTCAACAAGTCAATCGTCGCCTTCACCAAACTAGAAAGCTGCGCCTCATCGAACAATGGCTTCTTCGCTTTGATAACTTCCACACCAGCAGGAATGCTCACGCCCACGCTATTGCTGACATTGTCGACGATGACCTTGGATTCTGCGGAGGTGAATCGTGGAGCGGCATTGGCGTCCGCGAAACCTTTTCGGTTGATGGCGTGGACCGCGAGCGCGGCGTCAAAGATTGGGGAAGATTCCTCGATACCGCCTTGGTAGGCTTGCACGGCTGCTGTGAGTTGGCGGACTGCGGTGTCGATGCCTGTGATGTCGTTGTTGACTTCTTGTGCCGTTGCTCGTTTTTGGAGCGGGGCGGCGATCGCCAGTGGTGCCAGGAGGAGAAGGTTGAGGAGACGCATGTTGGCTGTGTTGTTGCGGCGAGAGCGCTGTTCCCGAATGTGTTGAAGAGGTACGCTTTTGTTGTGTTGTCGCTTGATATTGTTTCAAGGCAAGCAGGACAGAGATGTCATTTTGTACAGCAGCGCCCGCAACGTACATGCTGTGCATGCCGAGGCGATCGACAGTTTTTACCTGAACCATTGGTTCTGTCGTTTTGTCCAAGAGAAGGCGATCCGAACTCTATTTACGAACCACTTTTGCGAGCTTTGTACGCATAAGTACGTCAGTGGCCTCAATCAAAAGCACGTGTAAGAACGTGGAGGTGATCAAGATCTTGTGCTACAAGAATCGTGCCTCCTATATGTCAATACACATACGAACGTAAGCAGTCATGGGAAGCGGCTTCCAAAGCCTAGATTACAGCATATGTTCGTCTCCACTGTGATCACATCACAGCTCTCCCACCGGGCCCACGGAACGCGCCTTCTGCAGCAGTACCATTAACGATACCGTGCACAACGTTCCTTGAAATCGACTGCAGGATCTTTCTCGCCTTGTTAAGATTCTGACTCTCCTTGGGCTTATGTTTCGATACGACACAGCCGTCTGCAGAGCCGTCATTGTCACAGCAATCCCAAATGAAACCCTCTGCATACTCGTCGTCACTCATGAAATCTTCGAAGCGGCCATGGATTTCCTCGTCATAATCGGCCCAGTAATCTCCTTCGTGGTTGACTTCTTTATTGCCTAGAAATTTGTCGTTAGTGCTGGTGGATCAAGGCGAAAAGTTGAAATGACAGCATGCTTCGTACCATCGTGATATACACAATCGCCCTTGCGATTGTCGTTCATTTGATACTCTGCATCGCAATTTTTGCATATTTCATAAGCTTTGCGTTTCAAAGAGGTCGTTTGTTGCTTTTCTTGTGTCGATGGTTCATCTTCAGGCGTGTCCTTGGCTTCGATGGGGAGGAGAAGCCGTTCTTCTGCTAGAGCTGCTGCGGCCGGAATGGTGGTAACAATTTCCAAGAGCAGGGTGTAGATTCGGTCGTGGGTGGAACTGTGGATGGCTTGAACGACTGTTGTTGGCTCCGGGATTGGACTTGCTAAGTCGCGATAGTTTTGATGTTCTTCCAAGTTGTCCAACGAAGTGCTGGAAGCAACAGATGATTCTCGTTGTTCTGAGCCATCGGGTTCATCGCTTGCATACGACATTCCAGATGAGTACGAGTCTGCTAACCATTAGACAAAGATGTGCAAGCGAACAACAAGGCATTGGTGTATAGACCGAAGGAGAGCCTTCTAGTAACCGACGCTTTTAGTTCAGCTTCGTGGAGCTGATCGTATAGTCGATCGATTCGGTCAAGACTGTCAAGGTACGCGTAAATTAAGACGAGGCAAAGCTGTTCGGCGTCCGACATTCAGATTCAATGTCCGCAAGGTAAGACATGACGATTATCGTGGCATCGAAAGTTCGCGACGCGTCCGAAACGCCCATGTCAGCGGACAAACGCCAAGATTGGCTCAACCCTGTACACGCGCGCACGTGAGAAGGCGATCGAGATTAGGCCGGAAGCTGTCGAGCCTGTCTGCTACAGTATGTGCATCGCTTTCATGTAGTGCTGCGTCTCAAGTTTCGGTATCGAGACTATTCACGGCGATCATGGCTTGCTCGACCTAACTGCTGTTGAGTACGCTCGTCTTCAAGCATCCTTGATCGTTCGACAATTCTTCGCACAAAGCATCGGAGCATGGAGCTGGATGAATCATTATGCTGTATCGTTGTCATTCGTGCGAGCTATCGCGCAGCGCAGGGCAGAGCTCTCGCAACGCTTCTATGTCGCATGCCGCTTCTCCATATGCAAGATTCTTGCTATCATACATGGGCGTGACTCAGGCTCCGAGCTGCTTGTTCTGCAATGTAGCCATATCAAGCTTCGCTGCTCTTCTGAAGGCGCTTGCTCTTGCCGGACAGATTCATAATGCTCGTTTAATCTTGTCGTCCCTTCAACAATCGCTTCGTGACCTTATCCTTCTCGATGATGTACACATGCGCACCCCAGCCGGAGAGCGCATCACGGTCGACAGCACTCAGCAGCGCCTGCGACATAGTCTCGAAGAGGTCCTCAGGCTCGAGATCGGGCTCCCAGAGACCCTCGCATGTACCGAAGAGCTGGTCTGATGCAGTGCCGGAGACGATGAAGTCCTTCGCGAAGTCGATACAGCCGATCGAATCGAACCTGGTAGGAATTGTCAGTATCCTGAGCCGGCCGCGTCTTGGTATTCCTGCAGCATTCAACTCACCCGCAGATGAACGGCTTCCCTGTCTTCTGGTCGATGCCTGCCACAACAGGCGACACAAACCACGGCCCAAACCGCCTCTCATACAAGGAACTCGACACCAGATTGGCAAACGTCCGCGGGCTAATGTCTCTCTCTTCTCGTAGTCTGTACATGTTCACTTTGTAGCGAAACAGCTCTGAAACTGTGCTGACATCTGTGGCGAGACCCGTTAGGCCCAGGTAGGTTGATGATCCGAAGGGGAAGATCTTGGGGAAGTTGTTGGAGACTGTGAGCGCTTGGAGACCGAGACGCAGATCGCATGCGATGGCTACGCAGTCTTTGCCGACCATGGCAACGCAGGCACCGCCATCTATATGACTTTGTCAGCGGAAGAACGAGGGCAGCATTGTTGATGCGACTGACTGATGCTGAACGGCGAAGACATGACGCCGTTTGGTGGATATGGAGCTCCAAGCGATGGAGTTGGCGGTAGCTAAATCGTCGTGTTCTTTAGAATTCCGTGAATCGAGGATCTCGAAAAGAAGTGTTCGGTGTCGGCGGCGGAGATGTGGTGGATGTACAGCGGTGTTGGATGGTCGACCGCTCGATGGCAGATCAAGGCAACTCAAGCTGGCGTAGACGCGATGGAGCTTCGTGCACAAGCTCGCATGCACAAAGCGGATGTTCCCGCACGCACAACTTCCGATGGTCTGTCTTCGCTTTTATTGACCTTTAGGTCTATCTTACTCGAGCTTTTGCTACAGGGGTGTGAATCACGCATTCTGATTAGTGTACAAAAAAGTGTCCTTACGTAATGCTTTCTTATATAATGCCTCCTCTTATAAAAGAATATATTAGAAAGTGCAGTCTAGTTAGACATTCTA